>JAWZYT010005151.1:0-35000 GCA_034508575.1 Petrolisthes manimaculis
AACCATTAATGGTACAAAAATGGCATTAGTACCATTAGAAAGAGCATAAAATTCTACATAATAATATATTCTATAATAGTTTATGAATAATATATTTTAAGAGTAATCTTAGAATGAAATGAAAGAAATATTATTTTTTTTTCCAATTCTTTTCCAATTCAATCTCGATTTTCTCAGCAACCATTAATGCTACAAAAATGACATTAGTACCATTAGAAAGAGCATGAAATTCCGCATAATAACAAATTATTTAATAGTTTCTAAATAGTATATTTTCTAGAAATAATTATAGATTTATGAATATTTTTTTCATAGTTTCCAATTTTTTTCCAATTCATCCAGCCTTTTCTCAGTAACCATTAATGGTACAAAAATGGCATTAGTACCATTAGAAAGAGCATAAAATTCTACATAATAATATATTCTATAATAGTTTATGAATAATATATTTTAAGAGTAATCTTAGAATGAAATGAAAGAAGTATTATTTTTTTTTCCAAATCTTTTCCAATTCAATCTCGATTTTCTCAGCAACCATTAATGCTACAAAAATGACATTAGTACCATTAGAAAGAGCATGAAATTCCGCATAATAACAAATTATTTAATAGTTTCTAAATAGTATATTTTCTAGAAATAATTATAGATTTATGAATATTTTTTTCATAGTTTCCAATTTTTTTCCAATTCATCCAGCCTTTTCTCAGTAACCATTAATGGTACAAAAATGGCATTAGTACCATTAGAAAGAGCATAAAATTCTACATAATAATATATTCTATAATAGTTTATGAATAATATATTTTAAGAGTAATCTTAGAATGAAATGAAAGAAATATTAATTTTTTTCCAAATCTTTTCCAATTCAATCTCGATTTTCTCAGCAACCATTAATGCTACAAAAATGACATTAGTACCATTAGAAAGAGCATGAAATTCCGCATAATAACAAATTATTTAATAGTTTCTAAATAGTATATTTTCTAGAAATAATTATAGATTTATGAATATTTTTTTCATAGTTTCCAATTTTTTTCCAATTCATCCAGCCTTTTCTCAGTAACCATTAATGGTACAAAAATGGCATTAGTAACATTAGAAAGAACATAAAATTCTACATAATAATATATTCTATAATAGTTTATGAATAATATATTTTAAGAGTAATCTTAGAATGAAATGAAAGAAGTATTAATTTTTTTTCCAAATCTTTTCCAATTCAATCTCGATTTTCTCAGCAACCATTAATGCTACAAAAATGACATTAGTACCATTAGAAAGAGCATGAAATTCCGCATAATAACAAATTATTTAATAGTTTCTAAATAGTATATTTTCTAGAAATAATTATAGATTTATGAATATTTTTTTCATAGTTTCCAATTTTTTTCCAATTCATCCAGCCTTTCCTCAGTAACCATTAATGGTACAAAAATGGCATTAGTACCATTAGAAAGAGCATAAAATTCTACATAATAATATATTCTATAATAGTTTATGAATAATATATTTTAAGAGTAATCTTAGAATGAAATGAAAGAAGTATTAATTTTTTTTTCAAATCTTTTCCAATTCAATCTCGATTTTCTCAGCAACCATTAATGCTACAAAAATGACATTAGTACCATTAGAAAGAGCATGAAATTCCGCATAATAACAAATTATTTAATAGTTTCTAAATAGTATATTTTCTAGAAATAATTATAGATTTATGAATATTTTTTTCATAGTTTCCAATTTTTTTCCAATTCATCCAGCCTTTTCTCAGTAACCATTAATGGTACAAAAATGGCATTAGTACCATTAGAAAGAGCATAAAATTCTACATAATAATATATTCTATAATAGTTTATGAATAATATATTTTAAGAGTAATCTTAGAATGAAATGAAAGAAGTATTAATTTTTTTTACAAATCTTTTCCAATTCAATCTCGATTTTCTCAGCAACCATTAATGCTACAAAAATGACATTAGTACCATTAGAAAGAGCATGAAATTCCGCATAATAACAAATTATTTAATAGTTTCTAAATAGTATATTTTCTAGAAATAATTATAGATTTATGAATTTTTTTTTCATAGTTTCCAATTTTTTTCCAATTCATCCAGCCTTTTTTCAGTAACCATTAATGGTACAAAAATGGCATTAGTACCATTAGAAAGAGCATAAAATTCTACATAATAATATATTCTATAATAGTTTATGAATAATATATTTTAAGAGTAATCTTAGAATGAAATGAAAGAAGTATTAATTTTTTTTCCAAATCTTTTCCAATTCAATCTCGATTTTCTCAGCAACCATTAATGCTACAAAAATGACATTAGTACCATTAGAAAGAACATGAAATTCCGCATAATAACAAATTATTTAATAGTTTCTAAATAGTATATTTTCTAGAAATAATTATAGATTTATGAATATTTTTTTCATAGTTTCCAAATTTTTTCCAATTCATCCAGCCTATTCTCAGTAACCATTAATGGTACAAAAATGGCATCAGTACCATTAGAAAGAGCATAAAATTCTACATAATAATATATTCTATAATAGTTTATGAATAATATATTTTAAGAGTAATCTTAGAATGAAATGAAAGAAGTATTAATTTTTTTTACAAATCTTTTCCAATTCAATCTCGATTTTCTCAGCAACCATTAATGCTACAAAAATGACATTAGTACCATTAGAAAGAGCATGAAATTCCGCATAATAACAAATTATTTAATAGTTTCTAAATAGTATATTTTCTAGAAATAATTATAGATTTATGATTTTTTTTTTCATAGTTTCCAATTTTTTTCCAATTCATCCAGCCTTTTTTCAGTAACCATTAATGGTACAAAAATGGCATTAGTACCATTAGAAAGAGCATAAAATTCTACATAATAATATATTCTATAATAGTTTATGAATAATATATTTTAAGAGTAATCTTAGAATGAAATGAAAGAAGTATTAATTTTTTTTCCAAATCTTTTCCAATTCAATCTCGATTTTCTCAGCAACCATTAATGCTACAAAAATGACATTAGTACCATTAGAAAGAACATGAAATTCCGCATAATAACAAATTATTTAATAGTTTCTAAATAGTATATTTTCTAGAAATAATTATAGATTTATGAATATTTTTTTCATAGTTTCAAAATTTTTTCCAATTCATCCAGCCTATTCTCAGTAACCATTAATGGTACAAAAATGGCATTAGTACCATTAGAAAGAGCATAAAATTCTACATAATAATATATTCTATAATAGTTTATGAATAATATATTTTAAGAGTAATCTTAGAATGAAATGAAAGAAATATTTTTTTTTTTTTCCAAATCTTTTCCAATTCAATCTCGATTTTCTCAGCAACCATTAATGCTACAAAAATGACATTAGTACCATTAGAAAGAGCATGAAATTCCGCATAATAACAAATTATTTAATAGTTTCTAAATAGTATATTTTCTAGAAATAATTATAGATTTATGAATTTTTTTTTCATAGTTTCCAATTTTTTTCCAATTCATCCAGCCTTTTTTCAGTAACCATTAATGGTACAAAAATGGCATTAGTACCATTAGAAAGAGCATAAAATTCTACATAATAATATATTCTATAATAGTTTATGAATAATATATTTTAAGAGTAATCTTAGAATGAAATGAAAGAAGTATTAATTTTTTTTCCAAATCTTTTCCAATTCAATCTCGATTTTCTCAGCAACCATTAATGCTACAAAAATGACATTAGTACCATTAGAAAGAGCATGAAATTCCGCATAATAACAAATTATTTAATAGTTTCTAAATAGTATATTTTCTAGAAATAATTATAGATTTATGAATATTTTTTTCATAGTTTCCAATTTTTTTCCAATTCATCCAGCCTTTTCTCAGTAACCATTAATGGTACAAAAATGGCATTAGTACCATTAGAAAGAACATAAAATTCTACATAATAATATATTCTATAATAGTTTATGAATAATATATTTTAAGAGTAATCTTAGAATGAAATGAAAGAAGTATTAATTTTTTTTCCAAATCTTTTCCAATTCAATCTCGATTTTCTCAGCAACCATTAATGCTACAAAAATGACATTAGTACCATTAGAAAGAGCATGAAATTCCGCATAATAACAAATTATTTAATAGTTCCTAAATAGTATATTTTCTAGAAATAATTATAGATTTATGAATATTTTTTTCATAGTTTCCATTTTTTTTCCAATTCATCCAGCATTTTCTCAGTAACCATTAATGGTACAAAAATGGCATTAGTACCATTAGAAAGAGCATAAAATTCTACATAATAATATATTCTATAATAGTTTATGAATAATATATTTTAAGAGTAATCTTAGAATGAAATGAAAGAAGTATTAATTTTTTTTCCAAATCTTTTCCAATTCAATCTCGATTTTCTCAGCAACCATTAATGCTACAAAAATGACATTAGTACCATTAGAAAGAGCATGAAATTCCGCATAATAACAAATTATTTAATAGTTTCTAAATAGTATATTTTCTAGAAATAATTATAGATTTATGAATATTTTTTTCATAGTTTCCAATTTTTTTCCAATTCATCCAGCCTTTTCTCAGTAACCATTAATGGTACAAAAATGGCATTAGTACCATTAGAAAGAACATAAAATTCTACATAATAATATATTCTATAATAGTTTATGAATAATATATTTTAAGAGTAATCTTAGAATGAAATGAAAGAAGTATTAATTTTTTTTCCAAATCTTTTCCAATTCAATCTCGATTTTCTCAGCAACCATTAATGCTACAAAAATGACATTAGTACCATTAGAAAGAGCATGAAATTCCGCATAATAACAAATTATTTAATAGTTCCTAAATAGTATATTTTCTAGAAATAATTATAGATTTATGAATATTTTTTTCATAGTTTCCAATTTTTTTCCAATTCATCCAGCATTTTCTCAGTAACCATTAATGGTACAAAAATGGCATTAGTACCATTAGAAAGAGCATAAAATTCTACATAATAATATATTCTATAATAGTTTATGAATAATATATTTTAAGAGTAATCTTAGAATGAAATGAAAGAAGTATTAATTTTTTTTCCAAATCTTTTCCAATTCAATCTCGATTTTCTCAGCAACCATTAATGCTACAAAAATGACATTAGTACCATTAGAAAGAGCATGAAATTCCGCATAATAACAAATTATTTAATAGTTTCTAAATAGTATATTTTCTAGAAATAATTATAGATTTATGAATATTTTTTTCATAGTTTCCAATTTTTTTCCAATTCATCCAGCCTTTCCTCAGTAACGATTAATGGTACAAAAATGGCATTAGTACCATTAGAAAGAGCATAAAATTCTACATAATAATATATTCTATAATAGTTTATGAATAATATATTTTAAGAGTAATCTTAGAATGAAATGAAAGAAGTATTAATTTTTTTTCCAAATCTTTTCCAATTCAATCTCGATTTTCTCAGCAACCATTAATGCTACAAAAATGACATTAGTACCATTAGAAAGAGCATGAAATTCCGCATAATAACAAATTATTTAATAGTTTCTAAATAGTATATTTTCTAGAAATAATTATAGATTTATGAATATTTTTTTCATAGTTTCCAATTTTTTTCCAATTCATCCAGCCTTTTCTCAGTAACCATTAATGGTACAAAAATGGCATTAGTACCATTAGAAAGAGCATAAAATTCTACATAATAATATATTCTATAATAGTTTATGAATAATATATTTTAAGAATAATCTTAGAATGAAATGAAAGAAGTATTATTTTTTTTTCCAAATCTTTTCCAATTCAATCTCGATTTTCTCAGCAACCATTAATGCTACAAAAATGACATTAGTACCATTAGAAAGAGCATGAAATTCCGCATAATAACAAATTATTTAATAGTTCCTAAATAGTATATTTTCTAGAAAAAAATATAGATTTATGAATATTTTTTTCATAGTTTCCAAATTTTTTCCAATTCATCCAGCATTTTCTCAGTAACCATTAATGGTACAAAAATGGCATTAGTACCATTAGAAAGAGCATAAAATTCTACATAATAATATATTCTATAATAGTTTATGAATAATATATTTTAAGAGTAATCTTAGAATGAAATGAAAGAAGTATTAATTTTTTTTCCAAATCTTTTCCAATTCAATCTCGATTTTCTCAGCAACCATTAATGCTACAAAAATGACATTAGTACCATTAGAAAGAGCATGAAATTCCGCATAATAACAAATTATTTAATAGTTCCTAAATAGTATATTTTCTAGAAATAATTATAGATTTATGAATATTTTTTTCATAGTTTCCAATTTTTTTCCAATTCATCCAGCATTTTCTCAGTAACCATTAATGGTACAAAAATGGCATTAGTACCATTAGAAAGAGCATAAAATTCTACATAATAATATATTCTATAATAGTTTATGACTAATATATTTTAAGAGTAATCTTAGAATGAAATGAAAGAAGTATTAATTTTTTTTCCAAATCTTTTCCAATTCAATCTCGATTTTCTCAGCAACCATTAATGCTACAAAAATGACATTAGTACCATTAGAAAGAGCATGAAATTCCGCATAATAACAAATTATTTAATAGTTTCTAAATAGTATATTTTCTAGAAATAATTATAGATTTATGAATATTTTTTTCATAGTTTCCAATTTTTTTCCAATTCATCCAGCCTTTCCTCAGTAACGATTAATGGTACAAAAATGGCATTAGTACCATTAGAAAGAGCATAAAATTCTACATAATAATATATTCTATAATAGTTTATGAATAATATATTTTAAGAGTAATCTTAGAATGAAATGAAAGAAGTATTAATTTTTTTTCCAAATCTTTTCCAATTCAATCTCGATTTTCTCAGCAACCATTAATGCTACAAAAATGACATTAGTACCATTAGAAAGAGCATGAAATTCCGCATAATAACAAATTATTTAATAGTTCCTAAATAGTATATTTTCTAGAAATAATTATAGATTTATGAATATTTTTTTCATAGTTTCCAATTTTTTTCCAATTCATCCAGCATTTTCTCAGTAACCATTAATGGTACAAAAATGGCATTAGTACCATTAGAAAGAGCATAAAATTCTACATAATAATATATTCTATAATAGTTTATGACTAATATATTTTAAGAGTAATCTTAGAATGAAATGAAAGAAGTATTAATTTTTTTTCCAAATCTTTTCCAATTCAATCTCGATTTTCTCAGCAACCATTAATGCTACAAAAATGACATTAGTACCATTAGAAAGAGCATGAAATTCCGCATAATAACAAATTATTTAATAGTTTCTAAATAGTATATTTTCTAGAAATAATTATAGATTTATGAATATTTTTTTCATAGTTTCCAATTTTTTTCCAATTCATCCAGCCTTTCCTCAGTAACGATTAATGGTACAAAAATGGCATTAGTACCATTAGAAAGAGCATAAAATTCTACATAATAATATATTCTATAATAGTTTATGAATAATATATTTTAAGAGTAATCTTAGAATGAAATGAAAGAAGTATTAATTTTTTTTCCAAATCTTTTCCAATTCAATCTCGATTTTCTCAGCAACCATTAATGCTACAAATATGACATTAGTACCATTAGAAAGAGCATGAAATTCCGCATAATAACAAATTATTTAATAGTTTCTAAATAGTATATTTTCTAGAAATAATTATAGATTTATGAATATTTTTTTCATAGTTTCCAATTTTTTTCCAATTCATCCAGCATTTTCTCAGTAACCATTAATGGTACAAAAATGGCATTAGTACCATTAGAAAGAGCATAAAATTCTACATAATAATATATTCTATAATAGTTTATGAATAATATATTTTAAGAGTAATCTTAGAATGAAATGAAAGAAGTATTAATTTTTTTTCCAAATCTTTTCCAATTCAATCTCGATTTTCTCAGCAACCATTAATGCTACAAAAATGACATTAGTACCATTAGAAAGAGCATGAAATTCCGCATAATAACAAATTATTTAATAGTTTCTAAATAGTATATTTTCTAGAAATAATTATAGATTTATGAATATTTTTTTCATAGTTTCCAATTTTTTTCCAATTCATCCAGCCTTTCCTCAGTAACGATTAATGGTACAAAAATGGCATTAGTACCATTAGAAAGAGCATAAAATTCTACATAATAATATATTCTATAATAGTTTATGAATAATATATTTTAAGAGTAATCTTAGAATGAAATGAAAGAAGTATTAATTTTTTTTCCAAATCTTTTCCAATTCAATCTCGATTTTCTCAGCAACCATTAATGCTACAAAAATGACATTAGTACCATTAGAAAGAGCATGAAATTCCGCATAATAACAAATTATTTAATAGTTTCTAAATAGTATATTTTCTAGAAATAATTATAGATTTATGAATATTTTTTTCATAGTTTCCAATTTTTTTCCAATTCATCCAGCCTTTTCTCAGTAACCATTAATGGTACAAAAATGGCATTAGTACCATTAGAAAGAGCATAAAATTCTACATAATAATATATTCTATAATAGTTTATGAATAATATATTTTAAGAGTAATCTTAGAATGAAATGAAAGAAATATTATTTTTTTTTCCAAATCTTTTCCAATTCAATCTCGATTTTCTCAGCAACCATTAATGCTACAAAAATGACATTAGTACCATTAGAAAGAGCATGAAATTCCGCATAATAACAAATTATTTAATAGTTTCTAAATAGTATATTTTCTAGAAATAATTATAGATTTATGAATATTTTTTTCATAGTTTCCAATTTTTTTCCAATTCATCCAGCCTTTTCTCAGTAACCATTAATGGTACAAAAATGGCATTAGTACCATTAGAAAGAGCATAAAATTCTACATAATAATATATTCTATAATAGTTTATGAATAATATATTTTAAGAGTAATCTTAGAATGAAATGAAAGAAGTATTAATTTTTTTTACAAATCTTTTCCAATTCAATCTCGATTTTCTCAGCAACCATTAATGCTACAAAAATGACATTAGTACCATTAGAAAGAGCATGAAATTCCGCATAATAACAAATTATTTAATAGTTCCTAAATAGTATATTTTCTAGAAATAATTATAGATTTATGAATATTTTTTTCATAGTTTCCAATTTTTTTCCAATTCATCCAGCCTTTTCTCAGTAACCATTAATGGTACAAAAATGGCATTAGTACCATTAGA
The DNA here is from genome assembly GCA_034508575.1 of Petrolisthes manimaculis. Taxonomy (NCBI): domain Eukaryota; kingdom Metazoa; phylum Arthropoda; class Malacostraca; order Decapoda; family Porcellanidae; genus Petrolisthes; species Petrolisthes manimaculis. The sequence continues at coordinate 9,244 of JAWZYT010005151.1, forward strand.
AAGAGCATAAAATTCTACATAATAATATATTCTATAATAGTTTATGAATAATATATTTTAAGAATAATCTTAGAATGAAATGAAAGAAGTATTATTTTTTTTTCCAAATCTTTTCCAATTCAATCTCGATTTTCTCAGCAACCATTAATGCTACAAAAATGACATTAGTACCATTAGAAAGAGCATGAAATTCCGCATAATAACAAATTATTTAATAGTTCCTAAATAGTATATTTTCTAGAAAAAATTATAGATTTATGAATATTTTTTTCATAGTTTCCAAATTTTTTCCAATTCATCCAGCATTTTCTCAGTAACCATTAATGGTACAAAAATGGCATTAGTACCATTAGAAAGAGCATAAAATTCTACATAATAATATGTTCTATAATAGTTTATGAATAATATATTTTAAGAGTAATCTTAGAATGAAATGAAAGAAGTATTAATTTTTTTTCCAAATCTTTTCCAATTCAATCTCGATTTTCTCAGCAACCATTAATGCTACAAAAATGACATTAGTACCATTAGAAAGAGCATGAAATTCCGCATAATAACAAATTATTTAATAGTTCCTAAATAGTATATTTTCTAGAAATAATTATAGATTTATGAATATTTTTTTCATAGTTTCCAATTTTTTTCCAATTCATCCAGCATTTTCTCAGTAACCATTAATGGTACAAAAATGGCATTAGTACCATTAGAAAGAGCATAAAATTCTACATAATAATATATTCTATAATAGTTTATGACTAATATATTTTAAGAGTAATCTTAGAATGAAATGAAAGAAGTATTAATTTTTTTTCCAAATCTTTTCCAATTCAATCTCGATTTTCTCAGCAACCATTAATGCTACAAAAATGACATTAGTACCATTAGAAAGAGCATGAAATTCCGCATAATAACAAATTATTTAATAGTTTCTAAATAGTATATTTTCTAGAAATAATTATAGATTTATGAATATTTTTTTCATAGTTTCCAATTTTTTTCCAATTCATCCAGCCTTTCCTCAGTAACGATTAATGGTACAAAAATGGCATTAGTACCATTAGAAAGAGCATAAAATTCTACATAATAATATATTCTATAATAGTTTATGAATAATATATTTTAAGAGTAATCTTAGAATGAAATGAAAGAAGTATTAATTTTTTTTCCAAATCTTTTCCAATTCAATCTCGATTTTCTCAGCAACCATTAATGCTACAAAAATGACATTAGTACCATTAGAAAGAGCATGAAATTCCGCATAATAACAAATTATTTAATAGTTTCTAAATAGTATATTTTCTAGAAATAATTATAGATTTATGAATATTTTTTTCATAGTTTCCAATTTTTTTCCAATTCATCCAGCCTTTTCTCAGTAACCATTAATGGTACAAAAATGGCATTAGTACCATTAGAAAGAGCATAAAATTCTACATAATAATATATTCTATAATAGTTTATGAATAATATATTTTAAGAGTAATCTTAGAATGAAATGAAAGAAATATTATTATTTTTTCCAAATCTTTTCCAATTCAATCTCGATTTTCTCAGCAACCATTAATGCTACAAAAATGACATTAGTACCATTAGAAAGAGCATGAAATTCCGCATAATAACAAATTATTTAATAGTTTCTAAATAGTATATTTTCTAGAAATAATTATAGATTTATGAATATTTTTTTCATAGTTTCCAATTTTTTTCCAATTCATCCAGCCTTTTCTCAGTAACCATTAATGGTACAAAAATGGCATTAGTACCATTAGAAAGAGCATAAAATTCTACATAATAATATATTCTATAATAGTTTATGAATAATATATTTTAAGAGTAATCTTAGAATGAAATGAAAGAAGTATTAATTTTTTTTACAAATCTTTTCCAATTCAATCTCGATTTTCTCAGCAACCATTAATGCTACAAAAATGACATTAGTACCATTATAAAGAGCATGAAATTCCGCATAATAACAAATTATTTAATAATTCCTAAATAGTATATTTTCTAGAAATAATTATAGATTTATGAATATTTTTTTCATAGTTTCCAATTTTTTTCCAATTCATCCAGCCTTTTCTCAGTAACCATTAATGGTACAAAAATGGCATTAGTACCATTAGAAAGAGCATAAAATTCTACATAATAATATATTCTATAATAGTTTATGAATAATATATTTTAAGAATAATCTTAGAATGAAATGAAAGAAGTATTATTTTTTTTTCCAAATCTTTTCCAATTCAATCTCGATTTTCTCAGCAATCATTAATGCTACAAAAATGACATTAGTACCATTAGAAAGAGCATGAAATTCCGCATAATAACAAATTATTTAATAGTTCCTAAATAGTATATTTTCTAGAAAAAATTATAGATTTATGAATATTTTTTTCATAGTTTCCAAATTTTTTCCAATTCATCCAGCATTTTCTCAGTAACCATTAATGGTACAAAAATGGCATTAGTACCATTAGAAAGAGCATAAAATTCTACATAATAATATATTCTATAATAGTTTATGAATAATATATTTTAAGAGTAATCTTAGAATGAAATGAAAGAAGTATTAATTTTTTTTCCAAATCTTTTCCAATTCAATCTCGATTTTCTCAGCAACCATTAATGCTACAAAAATGACATTAGTACCATTAGAAAGAGCATGAAATTCCGCATAATAACAAATTATTTAATAGTTTCTAAATAGTATATTTTCTAGAAATAATTATAGATTTATGAATATTTTTTTCATAGTTTCCAATTTATTTTCCAATTCTTCCAGCCTTTTCTCAGTAACCATTAATGGTACAAAAATGGCATTAGTACCATTAGAAAGAGCATAAAATTCTACATAATAATATATTCTATAATAGTTTATGAATAATATATTTTAAGAGTAATCTTAGAATGAAATGAAAGAAATATTATTTTTTTTTCCAAATCTTTTCCAATTCAATCTCGATTTTCTCAGCAACCATTAATGCTACAAAAATGACATTAGTACCATTAGAAAGAGCATGAAATTCCGCATAATAACAAATTATTTAATAGTTTTTAAATAGTATATTTTCTAGAAATAATTATAGATTTATGAATATTTTTTTCATAGTTTCCAATTTTTTTCCAATTCATCCAGCCTTTTCTCAGTAACCATTAACCCCTCCGCGACGGGAAAACTATGGATAGCCATTTTGTCAGTCCGGGGCTAGTCTTACTGTCCCTACTGTGTGGCCGGGCGCTTTTGGCCGATTTTTCCAAAATCGCTCTATTCCACTTACTCTGTACGTCTAAACTACGATACTGAACAACTTAAATTTGGTCTTGTTAGCACCATCAACTCTTCCTCTTTCCAATAAAACCAACCCCAGCTCTCTACGACTCTCCGTTGCCGAGAAAGTAAGTGAGGAATGAAGGGTACTTTTTCGTGTGAGCGCGGCCGTGTTCGCTTAGGTGGCGTGGCTGTGACGACAACTGAACGTGGCCCGCGCGGGTGGCAGTCAGTGTTGTAAGTACGCGTGGCGCACCACAGAATCGAACACGCACGAGAAATCTAATCCACATCCATCCATGTTTACAGTCAGTAACACACTGAGTGACGATGGTGATTTGTAGGGATGGTGGTGAAGTATAGCCAAGTGAAAAAAAAACCGCCAAATTGGGCTCGCAAATGCCGACATTGGCAATAGCGGTGCTTCATCTCGTCCGGTCACCACATGGCACGGGTGTACGACACCACCCGGAGGCTTCCTGGGTCCGTTTATGACCGCGGACCGGACGTTAAGGGTTAACTGTGTGTCTCACTCTATATAAATCATGTACGTTCATGGTCGGATTAATAGCCTTATATACATTACATCTAGATGTATCTGATGACAAAATAGCCCTATGTACACTCCTTATCAATAATGACATGTCCGAGACTTCATCCTGGGTGTATCGTTTTACAATCTTGGCGACAGGTGTGTTCATTGTATGTATAATAGTAACAACGAGAGTAAAGGGATCATCATTCATGCCAGACCTTTCTTGCCATAACTTGTGAACAAATTTGTGCTGTTTGTATTGTAAGAGGTCTGACAAGATTGGGTATCCAAGTTCAGCATAGCATACAAGATTGGTGGTATTCTTCCTCACACCTAACAACACTTTCATAGCCCAGTGGTACAGTTTGATAACTGGTTTCGTGTCAGCACCGAACCAGGATTCACAGCCATATAAAAGTGACGATGTTAGGGCTGCGTCAAACACTCTACGTTTAACGATGAAAGGGATATTATTATTTTTCCCTATAAACGAAACAAATTTCAAAACTTGGCAGATCTTTGTCTTGGCATGCTCTTTCACTGCTGACGAAACCGAGCCATCACATGTAAAGGGTGAACCAAGATAAACATAATTGTCCCAATACTCCACCACAAGGTCACCTACACACAGCGGTTCCCTGTCACCTGCTTCACCATTTATAACATAAAATTTAGTCTTTCCTACATTCACTTTCATACCATACTCTTGACAAAATGTTCTTAATACATCCAGTTTATTCAAAATACCAGTCCGAGTCGATGACAATAAAACAGTGTGGTCCATTAACATTAGTATGTGTAGCCATTGTAAAAAGGGTTCAGGTTGACATGCATTTTTAATTGTTTTTATCAATTCATTAACAAAAATTATAAACAAGAAACATGAAGTTGATAGTCCCTGCCTTACACCTTGAGTAGCTGTGACCACTGCAGAGCCCATGATACTTTCTGTGATGCTGTACATTGCTGTCAGTGCTGCCAACATTACCTTGCCACACCCTGCCTGCTTTAATACTTCAAACATTTTTTGACGAGGAACAAGATCATAGGCCTTGGAAAAATCAATAAAGGTTACAAATAGTTTAATGTTCTTCCTTGGTGCTATATCTGTAAGGAGTCTTAAGGTTACAATATGCTCCATACATCCTCTCTGTCTCTGTGCACCAGCCTGTTCCCTGTATGGTGTCAACCAGTGGTAAAGTCGCTCACACAAAACCATGTCATATAGTTTCGTTATTGAGTTGGTCACACTAATGCCACGATAATTACTTGGGTTACGTCTGTCACCTTTCTTAAAAATTGTAAAAAACTTTGCCCTTGTCCACGACGAAGGATACTGACCAGAGAAAAATACATTATTAAACAGAGAGACCAGGTTCAGGATCCAGTGTGCAGGGAGCATAGAGAAGACGCCTGGAGTTAGACACGCCTTGTCGGGCTTCATTTTCCTGATTTGATGTTCCACTTCCTGGGGAGTAATTGGATCATCAAGAATGGGAATGGATACATTAGTGTCAATAATAGAGTAATCGGTGGTAGCCTGTATCGGGTTAAGTATTGCCTCAAAATGAGTTTTGAACTCGTCATCACTGGGTCGGTTCCCCGATTCGGCATCACCACTTATCGTATTTACATTTCCCTTCCAGTCAATCGCTCTCCAAACTCTCGAGTCATCTCCATCCTGTAGTAGTCTTTCCCATCTACCCAAATTTCTATCACTGCAAAAGTTATCATTCACACGGTCCTCACTTTTCCTCACACATTCATACAAAGCTTCTGTCACACCATCAGCCATCACATTCACATCATTATTAACAGGCAAAATACATTGATGTAGGTTATCTTCAAAAATAGTCTTAACAATGTTACCCTATTTTACAGGCTTCTTACTGAGCTTAGGCTTACTCAGGGGGCCGTGAAGCACCGAATGATCTCCCAGTGACTCTACCCTCATCAAAATATCATCTAAATTAATGCCAATACTTGAAAAAGTCACAAAAATTGGGGCATGGTCAGAGGGAAGGTCATTCCGCTGCAGAACACCGAAATCAGTTACATGCTTTAACAAGTCAATGGAGGCAACACGAGTGTCAAGCTCCGATATCCAAGTGTCTCTCTTCTTGTAAGTCTTATTACCTTTAAAATGTTTATCATGGGTCATAAGATTATTGATAACTGCTAACGTATTATCAATACAAACATTAAATAACACTTCAGCATTGTTATTAGCAGTTTTATCATCATCATGCAAAATAGGATATGACAAATCAGGAGTAGAAACTGATTTGAACATTTGTGCGGATCTAATACGGGCGGGAAATTCTTTCACCAGACTTCCAAACCTACAATTCATATCTCCCATTATCATACAACTGTTAGTCATATTACAGGAAAATAATTTCTCTTGGATTGCAGCAAAGGATGCATGTGAATAATAAGGGGAGTCACACGGTGGAATATAACAGAATCCCATTAATACACCTTGTAGATTCTTAAATTTAAGCCACACTTGGTCACCACTACTCACATCAACAGAATGAACCCGGTTCACTAGACTGTTCCTCACACACACCACTGTACCACCTCTTTCTGCCGACCCATCTATAGCACTGCGATATGTTACATACCCTGGAAATTCCACTGTTAATCCTGTTTTAACTTCATTAAGACATATAATATCATATTGACTCAACAACACTCTGACACATTCTTTTTCCAACTTTGTGCATACTCCATTAATGTTCCATGATATAATTTTCAGGTCACTTACATTACAAGGTTGTCAAAACGCCTGTAGGTTCCAACTGTCAATTACGACGGTGTCTCGATACAGTTTTCTTTCCCTGGTGATGAAATAGATGACACAGCCCGCGTTCCCTGCTCGTTCCTTCTCCGTCCTCTCAGCGTCATGCAACCTCTTCCACTCCTTCCTCACTGCTGGATGAATATCTTTCTTTACATATATTTTCCTAAAATCATCAGCAGCTGTCTTCAAATTCTTAGCTCGCTCAAGGATGTGTTGCCTCTGCGATTCATCCCTGAGCGTCAACAGGATAGGGCGGCATCGGCGATTCATACCGTCCTGCGCCGCACCTCCTAGCCTGCGGTGGGTCCCAACAATGTGGATTACACCAAGCTTTTCCCATATCTTGTTTAACTTGCCTTCGTCGTCGACTACTCCACTAAGGGATTCCTGCTCGTCAGGTACCCCTAGGATGACAATATTTGCCCTTCTCTCCTTTCGGTCCAAAGCTTCAAGATATAGCTGCTGCTTGTAGATGACGTCAGCTTGTTTATCCATTTTGGCTTCCAAGGCGTCCATCTTCTTGTTGATGACACTTGTAGGCGACACCACGAGCTTCTTTATATTGTCTAGTTCTTCCATCACCTCACTCAGTTTCTTGGTTATGTTTGCAGTGCCTTCATCATCTCTCATTGTTATGATCATATCAACCAGTTCACTCTTCCTTAAGTTCTCGAGTTGGTTTCGGGGTATCGTCTTTGTCTCAGACACCTTAGCCATTGTCACGGAGCTGGAGTGGACACGTCTTTTCACCACGGTGTCTGGACACACACACACACGTCAATATTCACCTACATACACACGTCAATATCTACCTACACACATACACACATGTCAATATTTACCTACACACACACACATCAATATTCACCTAACTTACACACACACACACACATCAATATCTACCTACGGTAAATTTACAGTAAACCTGGGTTCAGTAAAACGTATATATTAGTATGTTTTACCACTAATTAGGACCATTCTAAGACTATTTTCTTCAATGGTGTTTCTCTCGGAAATGCCCCGTTTTCGAGATATGCCCAGTTTTCATACCCCATACAAACTTGGGGGAGAGCCTGGGAATCCGGGATTTTGGGTGGGGGAAAACATGCTGTACACTATGGCGTTGCCTTTATAATATGTAATTGTCTTAATTAAGTAAACACTTGAAACCGGAAATAAAAGCGAAATAACAAAGTTTTCGAGACCGATACAATTATAGCCCAAACAGCAGCGTTACAACACGTGTTGGCTTGGGTTGGGCTAGATATTCAAATCAAATGGTTATTTTGGGAATTAGTATTACCTAACCTGACCTAACCTGACCTAACCTAGACCACGACAGACTACCAGTACCTAAGCTGGGCTAACTACTGGGCCTAACCTGGGCATAAAACCGTTATAACAAATAGAAGAAGTTACCGGGTAAATATCCAGGAACGTAGATGGATACAGGATGCTCAAACACAGTATTCCCAAAACAAAATATAGCCAATACAGCCACAAGTGGCGTGAATATTACAACATTTGCAACACTGATAGATAGTGTTTTCCCCCACCCAAAACCCCGTATTCCCAGGCTCTCCCCTAAGTTTGTATGGGGTATGAAAACTGGGCATATCTCAAAAACGGGGCATTTTCGAGAGAAACACCATTGAAGAAAATAGTGTTAGAATGGTCCTAATTAGTGGTAAAACATACTAATATATACATTTTACTGAACCCAGGTTTACTGTAAAAATACCAAAAAAAGTAGTATAAACATTTTTAGCTACTTGTTTCACTTCAACTCATATTTAATCGTATATTTTTTAATGATATGGATATTTTTTTCAGGATAAAAGTAATCTTCTATCATTATTCTGTCAGGTTACCAAAGTGTCGAGTAAATATTAAGTGAAATAAATGAGGCACCAAGAAAAAACAAAAAAAAATGTACCTCGGAGAAATGCAATGTTTTGGTTTGTGAAAGATAAGCGTGAATGGAGGTTGCCTGCTGGAGATATTGACCAATCAGAGACCAGCATTAAAAATACACCTAGGCTCCAATTGCAACCTAGGATGGGATAGACTATAGTATTATCTATATCTCTGACACCTACACACATACACATGTCAATATTCACCTACATACACACACACACACACACACGTTAATATCTACCTACACACATACACACATGTCAATATTCACCTAGATAGATAGATAGATAGATAGTTCATTGACCACAAACAAAATACAAATTTTTACAAGTTGAAATTACAAAATATAATACTATTATATCACCAACTACACATAATCAGCTATTTGTAGTCCACAATGGTAAATAATACTACGAAACAAACTAACAATTATACAACTAAGCATACGACCTCAATATATCATGAACAATCTTGCAAACAACATCATTACTAAATTTACAAAACAAATCATCCAAAGTGTTAAATATATAATCATCTGGTAAGTGTCTAGTTACAGGACAGTTTTCCACGACATGTTTCTCTGTCTGAACTGAGCCACACACACACAAACGTTCCTCGACAGGAAGGCGGCCCCTCCCCCGTCTATTCCACCGTCCCGTCTCGATAGCCAGTGAATGTCCTGAAACTCTGAACCTCGTGAACGAGATTCTCTGTATATCATTAACTGTGTGTCTCACTCTATATAAATCATGTACGTTCATGGTCGGATTAATAGCCTTATATACATTACATCTAGATGTATCTGATGACAAAATAGCCCTATGTACACTCCTTATCAATAATGACATGTCCGAGACTTCATCCTGGGTGTATCGTTTTACAATCTTGGCGACAGGTGTGTTCATTGTATGTATAATAGTAACAACGAGAGTAAAGGGATCATCATTCATGCCAGACCTTTCTTGCCATAACTTGTGAACAAATTTGTGTTGTTTGTATTGTAAGAGGTCTGACAAGATTGGGTATCCAAGTTCAGCATAGCATACAAGATTGGTGGTATTCTTCCTCACACCTAACAACACTTTCATAGCCCAGTGGTACAGTTTGATAACTGGTTTCGTGTCAGCACCGAACCAGGATTCACAGCCATATAAAAGTGACGATGTTAGGGCTGCGTCAAACACTCTACGTTTAACGATGAAAGGGATATTATTATTTTTCCCTATAAACGAAACAAATTTCAAAACTTGGCAGATCTTTGTCTTGGCATGCTCTTTCACTGCTGACGAAACCGAGCCATCATATGTAAAGGGTGAACCTAGATAAACATAATTGTCACAATACTCCACCACAAGGTCACCTACACACAGCGGTTCCCTGTCACCTGCTTCACCATTTATAACATAAAATTTAGTCTTTCCTACATTCACTTTCATACCATACTCTTGACAAAATGTTCTTAATACATCCAGTTTATTTAAAATACCAGTCCGAGTCGATGACAATAAAACAGTGTCGTCCATTAACATTAGTATGTGTAGCCATTGTAAAAAGGGTTCAGGTTGACATGCATTTTTAATTGTTTTTATCAATTCATTAACAAAAATTATAAACAAGAAACATGAAGTTGATAGTCCCTGCCTTACACCTTGAGTAGCTGTGACCACTACAGAGCCCATGATACTTTCTGTGATGCTGTACATTGCTGTCAGTGTTGCCAACATTACCTTGCCACACCCTGCCTGCTTTAATACTTCAAACATTTTTTGACGAGGAACAAGATCATAGGCCTTGGAAAAATCAATAAAGGTTACAAATAGTTTAATTTTCTTTCTTGGTGCTATATCTGTAAGGAGTCTTAAGGTTACAATATGCTCCATACATCCTCTCTGTCTCTGTGCACCAGCCTGTTCCCTGTATGGTGTCAACCAGTGGTAAAGTCGCTCACACAAAACCATGTCATATAGTTTCGTTATTGAGTTGGTCACACTAATGCCACGATAATTACTTGGGTTACGTCTGTCACCTTTCTTAAAAATTGTAAAAAACTTTGCCCTTGTCCACGACGAAGGATACTGACCAGAGAAAAATACATTATTAAACAGAGAGACCAGGTTCAGGATCCAGTGTGCAGGGAGCATAGAGAAGACGCCTGGAGTTAGACACGCCTTGTCGGGCTACATTTTCCTGATTTGATGTTCCACTTCCTGGGGAGTAATTGGATCATCAAGAATGGGAATGGATACATTAGTGTCAATAATAGAGTAATCGGTGGTAGCCTGTATCGGGTTAAGTATTGCCTCAAAATGAGTTTTGAACTCGTCATCACTGGGTCGGTTCCCCGATTCGGCATCACCACTTATCGTATTTACATTTCCCTTCCAGTCAATCGCTCTCCAAACTCTCGAGTCATCTCCATCCTGTAGTAGTCTTTCCCATCTACCCAAATTTCTATCACTGCAAAAGTTATCATTCACACGGTCCTCACTTTTCCTCACACATTCATACAAAGCTTCTGTCACACCATCAGCCATCACATTCACATCATTATTAACAGGCAAAATACATTGATGTAGGTTATCTTCAAAAATAGTCTTAACAATGTTACCCTATTTTACAGGCTTCTTACTGAGCTTAGGCTTACTCAGGGGGCCGTGAAGCACCGAATGATCTCCCAGTGACTCTACCCTCATCAAAATATCATCTAAATTAATGCCAATACTTGAAAAAGTCACAAAAATTGGGGCATGGTCAGAGGGAAGGTCATTCCGCTGCAGAACACCGAAATCAGTTACATGCTTTAACAAGTCAATGGAGGCAACACAAGTGTCAAGCTCCGATATCCAAGTGTCTCTCTTCTTGTAAGTCTTATTACCTTTAAAATGTTTATCATGGGTCATAAGATTATTGATAACTGCTAACGTATTATCAATACAAACATTAAATAACACTTCAGCATTGTTATTAGCAGTTTTATCATCATCATGCAAAATAGGATATGACAAATCAGGAGTAGAAACTGATTTGAACATTTGTGCGGATCTAATACGGGCGGGAAATTCTTTCACCAGACTTCCAAACCTACAATTCATATCTCCCATTATCATACAACTGTTAGTCATATTACAGGATAATAATTTCTCTTGGATTGCAGCAAAGGATGCATGTGAATAATAAGGGGAGTCACACGGTGGAATATAACAGAATCCCATTAATACACCTTGTAGATTCTTAAATTTAAGCCACACTTGGTCACCACTACTCACATCAACAGAATGAACCCGGTTCACTAGACTGTTCCTCACACACACCACTGTACCACCTCTTTCTGCCGACCCATCTATAGCACTGCTATATGTTACATACCCTGGAAATTCCACTGTTAATCCTGTTTTAACTTCATTAAGACATATAATATCATATTGACTCAACAACACTCTGACACATTCTTTTTCCAACTTTGTGCATACTCCATTAATGTTCCATGATATAATTTTCAGGTCACTTACATTACAAGGTTGTCAAAACGCCTGTAGGTTCCAACTGTCAATTACGACGGTGTCTCGATACAGTTTTCTTTCCCTGGTGTTGAAATAGATGACACAGCCCGCGTTCCCTGCTCGTTCCTTCTCCGTCCTCTCAGCGTCATGCAACCTCTTCCACTCCTTCCTCACTGCTGGATGAATATCTTTCTTTACATATATTTTCCTAAAATCTTCAGCAGCTGTCTTCAAATTCTTAGCTCGCTCAAGGATGTGTTGCCTCTGCGATTCATCCCTGAGCGTCAACAGGATAGGGCGGCATCGGCGATTCATACCGTCCTGCGCCGCACCTCCTAGCCTGCGGTGGGTCCCAACAATGTGGATTACACCAAGCTTTTCCCATATCTTGTTTAACTTGCCTTCGTCGTCGACTGCTCCACTAAGGGATTCCTGCTCGTCAGGTACACCTAGGATGACAATATTTGCCCTTCTCTCCTTTCGGTCCAAAGCTTCAAGATATAGCTGCTGCTTGTAGATGACGTCAGCTTGTTTATCCATTTTGGCTTCCAAGGCGTCCATCTTCTTGTTGATGACACTTGTAGGCGACACCACGAGCTTCTTTATATTGTCTAGTTCTTCCATCACCTCACTCAGTTTCTTGGTTATGTTTGCAGTGCCTTCATCATCTCTCATTGTTATCATCATATCAACCAGTTCACTCTTCCTTAAGTTCTCGAGTTGGTTTCGGGGTATCGTCTTTGTCTCAGACACCTTAGCCATTGTCACGGAGCTGGAGTGGACACGTCTTTTCACCACGGTGTCTGGACACACACACACACACACACACGTCAATATTCACCTACATACACACGTCAATATCTACCTACACACATACACACATGTCAATATTTACCTACACACACACACATCAATATTCACCTAACTTACACACACACACACACATCAATATCTACCTACGGTAAATTTACAGTAAACCTGGGTTCAGTAAAACGTATATATTAGTATGTTTTACCACTAATTAGGACCATTCTAAGACTATTTTCTTCAATGGTGTTTCTCTCGGAAATGCCCCATTTTCGAGATATGCCCAGTTTTCATACCCCATACAAACTTAGGGGAGAGCCTGGGAATCCGGGGGTTTGGGTGGGAGAAAACACGCTGTACACTATGGCGTTGCCTTTATAATATGTAATTGTCTTAATTAAGTAAACACTTGAAACCGGAAATAAAAGCGAAATAACAAAGTTTTCGAGACCGATACAATAAAATACAATTATAGCCCAAACAGCAGCGTTACAACACGTGTTGGCTTGTGTTGGGCTAGATATTCAAATCAAATGGTTATTTTGGGAATTAGTATTACCTAACCTGACCTGACCTAACCTAACCTAGACCACGACAGACTACCAGTACCTAAGCTGGGCTAACTACTGGGCCTAACCTGGGCATAAAACCGTTATAACAAATAGAAGAAGTTACCGGGTAAATATCCTGGAACGTAGATGGATACAGGATGCTCAAACACAGTATTCCCAAAACAAAATATAGCCAATACAGCCACAAGTGGCGTGAATATTACAACATTTGCAACACTGATAGATAGTGTTTTCCCCCCACCCAAAGCCCCGTATTCCCAGGCTCTCCCCCAAGTTTGTATGGGGTATGAAAACGAGTCATTTCTAAGAGGAACAAAGTTAAGAAGTGTATTATAAAGGCAACGCCATAGTGTACAGCATGTTTTCCCCCACCCAAACCCCCGGATTCCCAGGCTCTCCCCTAAGTTTGTATGGGGTATGAAAACTGGGCATATCTCAAAAACGGGGCATTTCCGAGAGAAACACCATTGAAGAAAATAGTGTTAGAATGGTCCTAATTAGTGGTAAAACATACTAATATATACGTTTTACTGAACCCAGGTTTACTGTAAAAATACCCTACCTACACACAAACGTCAATATCTACTTACACACGTCAATATCTACCTACACACACACACAATGTCAATATCTACCTACACAGTACACACACACACACAATGTCAATATCTACCAACACAGTACACACACACACACCTGTCAATATTCACCTACATACACACCTGTCATCTGTCATCACTGGACAAAATAGTATATCAATAATAATCTTCAATAAACTCTTTTCATCAACAACATTCCTTTCTGCAGCTTCCACTTCACGTCTTTCTTTCTTTTGTTTTGATTTGAACGAGTTGTTGTTGTGTGTTGATGGTGGCAGCTTTTTCAACGGTACTACTCCTTTATGGTCTAATACAGTGGTTCACAACCTTTTTTCTGTAATTTCCCCATGCACCTAATTCAACCATCCAGATTTCCCCCTTCATGTGTATGAGAGAAAGAACAGTTAAAACACACTGAGGTTATTTACTTATTTATTTTTCAAATGCACTAACACAGCTAACATTAAATGTACCAGTGTTGCCAACCAAATTATTGACGATTTGATCCCAGCCCGTGGTTTAACTACAATTAAGAGCTCTACCCTATAATGAAGCCAAGAATGTCCCCAACCAAATTAGGTGAAAAATTCCACTGTAAACTACATGTGAGCAATACAAGAGCAAATTATATCTTTAATCACGAATCAGTAACCGCTTCATTTCAGCGTGGGAAAAAAAATATCTCCAAGGTTAACTATACCATCTCCCGGGCGTTACATAACTACTGATAATTTCCAGAATTTTAATTCCAGACTAGAATTTCCCCCCTGAAACATCCAAATTTCCCCCCTGGGGGAAATTTCCCCCCGGTTGGGAACCACTGGTCTAATAAAACTCAAATTACTTCTGGCTCAAACACGGAAGCGGATGGGGACAGCTGGCCATTCTTTGATAATTTGTCTTGTGATTGGTCACCTCCAGTAAGAGTGTCCCTCATTGATCCATCATCCCCCCCCCCTCCCCGCCAAGCTCTTCAGGCTCTTCAACAGCTACATACTTAAACAAACTGAGAGCATAGCCATGGCGGGAGTGAATTCGCCTTTTTTAAACTGTAATTAATGTAACAAGGACTTCACAAGAGGGACACGCTTACTGGAGGTGCTGGCTGCACCAATCACAAGACAAATTATCAAAGAATGGCCAGCCGTCCCCATCCGCTTCCCTCAAACACACCCTCACAGTCCTCTAGTCACTAGTGCAATGCGAGACTCCTCTCCCAACAGCACTGTCACTCCAATTGCTGTTAGAACAAGTTGTAGTGGGACTACTACACCAGCTGTAGTACCTGATTTAAACTATAGAGACCTGGGAATCCTGGTTGACAATACCCTAAAGTTTCATGCTCATATAAGAACAACAGTTAACAAAGCTGCAGGATTAGGTATTAATCTACTCAGATCTACTCTTTGTCGCTCCAGTGACTTCATGGTAACTATCTTTAAGTCACATATAAGATCTATATTGGAGTTTAGATCAACATTCTGGAACACTGGTTACTTGGGTGACCTGCGGTTGTTGGAGTCAGTACAGCGTCGTTGAACTAAACACATCGACGGCCTAGCAGACCTATCATATACCAATCACCTCAAGGCTCTTAACCAGTGTACTCTGTACAGGGCAGACTCTTGAGAGCTGATCTTATTAAATGTTGGAAGATTTTTCACAAACCATGGGTAATTTCTCCATCTGATGGCTGATAGTGCTTCACCATGAAGGGTCCAAGGAGTTTATGTACAGCCATGGCTGATAGTGCTTCACCAGGCAGGGTCCAAGGAGTGTTGGAGAGCAACTGAACTGAGTTCGAAAATGTGAGTCTTCTAATGGTTTGTAGAATTCCCTTGACGGAACTGTGTTCAGTTACTGTCCAACACTCCTTGTACCTTGTCAGCTGGTGAACCACTATCAGTCAGGGCTGTTTACGTGACACACACACACAGGCTGTAGTACTGTAGTAGTGCTATGGCTAACAAGGAACTGTGTGTGTGTGTGTGTGTGTGTGTGTTACGTGACACAGTCTGTAGTACTGTAGTAGTGGTATGGTTAACAAGGAACTGTGTGTGTGTGTGTGTGTTACGTGACACAGGCTGTAGTAGTGAAGAGAAACCTTGTACCAGAGAACTGCTTTACAGGTGAGACTTGCCTTATTTATTAGAGTAATAAACGGACAGGAAGGTAGTTATCCTCTTGTCCAACCTTATCCTCACCACACACACACACACACACACACACAGCCAACCATCCATACACCAAACCACCTAACACCTTATACCTCACCACACAGCCGCCGCTGCCACCCCCACCGCCGCCGCCGCCGCCGCCGACCCCGCCGCTGCCGCCGCCGCCGCCCCCACCGCTATATAACTTATTTTTTTTAATTAATAAATTTTATTTTTTAATTTCTTAATAATTATTTTATTTATTTTCATTTTTAATATATATATTTTTTATTAATTATTATCGTCGTCGTCGTCGCCGCCGCCATCGCCGCCCCCGCCGCCGCCGCCGCCGCCGCCACGCCGCCGCCACTAATAAACTATTTTTTTTGTTTTATTAATATTTTTTTTTTTTTTTTTTTTATTTTTTTTTTTTTTTTTTTTTTTATTAATTATTATCGTCGTCGCCGCCCCCACCGCCGCCGCCCCCGCTACTGCCGCCCCCGCCCCCGCCGCCGCCGCCGCTAATTAACTATTTTTATTTTTTAATTAGTAATTTTTATTTTTTGTTTTTTTTTAATAATTATTATTATTTTTTTTTTTTTTTTTTTTTTTTTTTTTTACTAATTATTATCGTCGTCGCCGCCGCCGCCACCCCCGCCGCCGCCACCCCCGCCGCCGCCACCCCCAAAGCCGCCGCCGCCACCGCCTCCACCGCCGCCGCCGCCCCCGCCACCGCCGCTAATTAACTAAAAAAATATTAATTAATATTTTTTTTTTTTTTTTTTTTTTTTTTTTGTATTAATTATTGTCGTCGTCGTAGTCGCCGCTGCCAACTCCGCCGCCGCCGCCGCCTCTTCCGCCGCACCCGCCGCCGCACCCGCCGTCGCCGCCGCACCCGCCGCCGCACCCGCCGCCGCCGCCGCCGCCGCCACGCCGCCGCCACTAATAAACTATTTTTTTTGTTTTATTAATATTTTTTTTTTTTTTTTTTTTTTTATTTTTTTTTTTTTTTTTTTTTTTTTTTTTATTAATTATTATCGTCGTCGCCGCCCCCACCGCCGCCGCCCCCGCCACTGCCGCCCCCGCCCCCGCCGCCGCCGCCGCTAATTAACTATTTTTATTTTTTGTTTTTTTTAATAATTATTTTTTTATTTTTTTTATTTTTTATTTTTATTTTTTTTTTACTAATTATTATCGTCGTCGCCGCCGCCGCCACCCTCGCCGCCGCCACCCCCAAAGCCGCCGCCGCCACCGCCTCCACCGCCGCCGCCTCCGCCGCAGCCGCCGCTAATTAATTATATATTTTTTAAATAAATATATATATATATTTTTTTAAATAATTATTATTATTTTTTTTTAATATATATTTTTTTGTTTTAATTATTATCGTCGTCGTCGTCGTCGTAGTCGCCTCCGCCGCCGCCGCCACTGCTACCGCCTCCGCCGCCGCCGCCGCCGCAGCCGCTGCCACCGCCGCCGCCGCCGCCGCCGCCAATAAACTATTTTTTTTTGTTTTATTAATATTTTTTTTTTTTTTTTAATATATATTTTTTTTTTTTTTTTTTTTTTTTAATATTTATTTTTTGTTTATTAATTATTGTCGTCGTCGCCGCTGCCACCGCCGCCGCCGCCGCTGTCACCGCCGCCGCCGCCGCTGCTGCCGCTACCGCTAATTAACTAAAAAAAAAATATTAATAATTTTTATTTTCTATTTTTTTTTAATAATTATTTTTCTTATTATTTTTTTATATATATTTTTTGTTTATTAATTATTATCGTCGTCGCCGCTGCCGCCCCCGCCGCCGCCGCCCCCGCTGCCGCCGCCCCCGCCACCGCCGCTAATTAACTAAAAAAATATTAATTAATATTTTTTTTTATTTTTTTTTTTTTTGTATTAATTATTGTCGTCGTCGTAGTCGCCGCTGCCAACTCCGCCGCCGCCGCCGCCTCTTCCGCCGCACCCGCCGCCGCACCCGCCGTCGCCGCCGCACCCGCCGCCGCACCCGCCGCCGCCGCCGCCGCCGCCGCCCCCGCTACCGCCGCCTCCTCCGCTTTTTTTTAATTAATATTTTTTTTATTTTTTTTTAATAATATTTTTTTTAAATTTTTTTTTATTCATATTTTTCTATTAATTATTATCGTCGTCGTCGTCCCCGCCGTCCCCGCCATCGCCGCCGCCATCGCCCCTGTCGCCGCCGCCGCCGCCGCCGCTAATAAACTATTTTTTTTTATTAATAATTTTTATGTTTTATTTTTAATATTTTTTTTTGTTTATTAATTATTATCGCCGTCGTCGTAGTCGCCGCCGCCGCCGCCGCCGCCGCCGTCGCCGCCCCCGCCGCCGCCACCCCTGCCATCGCCGCCGCCGCCGCCGCCACTAATAAACTATTTTTTTTGTTTTATTAATAATTTTTATTTTTTATTTTTTTTAAATAATTATTATTATTTTTTTTTTTTTTTTTTTGTTGTTGTTTATTAATTATTATCGTCGTCGCCCCCGCCGCCGCCACCGCGGTCGCCGCCACCCCCGCCGCCGCCGCTGTCTCCACCACCCCCGCCGCCGCCGCCACCACTAATTAACTAATTTTTTTTTATTAATAATTTGTATTTTTTATTTTTATTTTAATAATTATTTTTCTTATTTTTTTTTTAATATATTTTGTTTTGTTTATTAATTATTATCGTCGTCGCCGCTGCCGCCCCCCGCCCCCGCCGCCGCCGATAATTAACTAATTTTTTTTTTAATTAATATTTTTTTTTTTTTTTTTTTTTTAATAATTATTTTTCTTTTTTTTTTAATATATTTTTTTTGTATTAATTATTATTGTCATCGTCGTCGTAGTCGCCGCCCCCGCCGCCGCCGCCGCCGCCGCCACGCCGCCGCCACTAATAAACTATTTTTTTTTGTTTTATTAATATTTCTTTTTTTTTTTTTTTTTAATATTTTTTTTTTTTTTTTTTTTTTTTATTAATTATTATCGTCGTCGCCGCCCCCACCGCCGCCGCCCCCGCCACTGCCGCCCCCGCCCCCGCCGCCGCCGCCGCTAATTAACTATTTTTATTTTTTAATTAGTAATTTTTATTTTTTGTTTTTTTTTTAATAATTATTTTTTTATTTATTTTATTTTTTATTTTTATTTTTTTTTACTAATTATTATCGTCGTCGCCGCCGCCGCCACCCCCGCCGCCGCCACCCCCGCCGCCGCCACCCCCAAAGCCGCCGCCGCCACCGCCTCCACCGCCGCCACCGCCGCCGCCTCCGCCGCAGCCGCCGCTAATTAATTATATATTTTTTAAATAAATATATATATATATTTTTTTAAATAATTATTATTATTTTTTTTTAATATATTTTGTTTTGTTTTAATTATTATCGTCGTCGTCGTCGCCGTAGTCGCCTCCGCCGCCGCCGCCGCCGCAGCCGCTGCCACCGCCGCCGCCGCCGCCGCCGCTAATAAACTATTTTTTTTTGTTTTATTAATATTTTTTTTTTTTAATACCTATATATTTTTTTTTTTTTTTTTTTTTTTAATATTTATTTTTTGTTTATTAATTATTGTCGTCGTCGCCGCTGCCACCGCCGCCGTCACCGCCGCCGCCGCCGCTGCTGCCGCTACCGCTAATTAACTAAAAAAAAAATATTAATAATTTTTATTTTCTATTTTTTTTTAATAATTATTTTTCTTATTATTTTTTTATATATATTTTTTGTTTATTAATTATTATCGTCGTCGCCGCTGCCGCCCCCGCCGCCGCCGCCCCCGCTGCCGCCGCCCCCGCCACCGCCGCTAATTAACTAAAAAAATATTAATTAATATTTTTTTTTTTTTTTTTTTTTTTGTATTAATTATTGTCGTCGTCGTAGTCGCCGCTGCCAACTCCGCCGCCGCCGCCGCCTCTTCCGCCGCACCCGCCGCCGCACCCGCCGTCGCCGCCGCACCCGCCGCCGCACCCGCCGCCGCCGCCGCCGCCGCCGCCCCCGCTACCGCCGCCTCCTCCGCTTTTTTTTTAATTAATATTTTTTTTATTTTTTTTTAATAATATTTTTTTTAAATTTTTTTTTATTCATATTTTTCTATTAATTATTATCGTCGTCGTCGTCCCCGCCGTCCCCGCCATCGCCGCCGCCATCGCCCCTGTCGCCGCCGCCGCCGCCGCCGCTAATAAACTATTTTTTTTTATTAATAATTTTTATGTTTTATTTTTAATATTTTTTTTTGTTTATTAATTATTATCGCCGTCGTCGTAGTCGCCGCCGCCGCTGCCGCCTCCGCCGCCGCCGCCGTCGCCGCCCCCGCCGCCGCCACCCCTGCCATCGCCGCCGCCGCCGCCGCCACTAATAAACTATTTTTTGTTTTATTAATAATTTTTATTTTTTATTTTTTTTAAATAATTATTATTTTTTTTTTTTATATTTTTTTTTTGTTGTTTATTAATTATTATCGTCGTCGCCCCCGCCGCCGCCACCGCGGTCGCCGCCACCCCCGCCGCCGCCGCTGTCTCCACCACCCCCGCCGCCGCCGCCACCACTAATTAACTAATTTTTTTTTATTAATAATTTGTATTTTTTATTTTTATTTTAATAATTATTTTTCTTATTTTTTTTTTAATATATTTTGTTTTGTTTATTAATTATTATCGTCGTCGCCGCTGCCGCCCCCCGCCCCCGCCGCCGCCGATAATTAACTAATTTTTTTTTAATTAATATTTTTTATTTTTTTATTTTTTTTAATAATTATTTTTCTTTTTTTTTTAATATATTTTTTTTGTATTAATTATTATTGTCATCGTCGTCGTAGTCGCCGCCCCCGCCGCCGCCGCCGCCGCCGCCACGCCGCCGCCACTAATAAACTATTTTTTTTGTTTTATTAATTTTTTTTTTTTTTTTTTTTTTTAATATTTTTTTTTTTTTTTTTTTTTTTATTAATTATTATCGTCGTCGCCGCCCCCACCGCCGCCGCCCCCGCCACTGCCGCCCCCGCCCCCGCCGCCGCCGCCGCTAATTAACTATTTTTATTTTTTAATTAGTAATTTTTATTTTTTGTTTTTTTTTAATAATTATTTTTTTATTTATTTTATTTTTTATTTTTATTTTTTTTTACTAATTATTATCGTCGTCGCCGCCGCCGCCACCCCCGCCGCCGCCACCCCCGCCGCCGCCACCCCCAAAGCCGCCGCCGCCACCGCCTCCACCGCCGCCACCGCCGCCGCCTCCGCCGCAGCCGCCGCTAATTAATTATATATTTTTTAAATAAATATATATATATATTTTTTTAAATAATTATTATTATTTTTTTTTAATATATTTTTTTTTGTTTTAATTATTATCGTCGTCGTCGTCGTCGTAGTCGCCTCCGCCGCCGCCGCCGCCGCAGCCGCTGCCACCGCCGCCGCCGCCGCCGCCGCTAATAAACTATTTTTTTTTTGTTTTATTAATATATATTTTTTTTTTTTTAATATATTTTTTTTTTTTTTTTTTTTTTAATATTTATTTTTTGTTTATTAATTATTGTCGTCGTCGCCGCTGCCACCGCCGCTGTCACCGCCGCCGCCGCCGCTGCTGCCGCTACCGCTAATTAACTAAAAAAAAAATATTAATAATTTTTATTTTCTATTTTTTTTTAATAATTATTTTTCTTATTATTTTTTTATATATATTTTTTGTTTATTAATTATTATCGTCGTCGCCGCTGCCGCCCCCGCCGCCGCCGCCCCCGCTGCCGCCGCCCCCGCCACCGCCGCTAATTAACTAAAAAAATATTAATTAATATTTTTTTTTTTTTTTTTTTTTTTTTGTATTAATTATTGTCGTCGTCGTAGTCGCCGCTGCCAACTCCGCCGCCGCCGCCGCCTCTTCCGCCGCACCCGCCGCCGCACCCACCGTCGCCGCCGCACCCGCCGCCGCACCCGCCGCCGCCGCCCCCGCTACCGCCGCCTCCTCCGCTTTTTTTTTAATTAATATTTTTTTTATTTTTTTTTAATAATATTTTTTTTAATTTTTTTTTTATTCATATTTTTCTATTAATTATTATCGTCGTCGTCGTCCCCGCCGTCCCCGCCATCGCCGCCGCCATCGCCCCTGTCGCCGCCGCCGCCGCCGCCGCTAATAAACTATTTTTTTTTATTAATAATTTTTATGTTTTATTTTTAATATTTTTTTTTGTTTATTAATTATTATCGCCGTCGTCGTAGTCGCCGCCGCCGCTGCCGCCTCCGCCGCCGCCGCCGTCGCCGCCCCCGCCGCCGCCACCCCTGCCATCGCCGCCGCCGCCGCCGCCACTAATAAACTATTTTTTTTGTTTTATTAATAATTTTTATTTTTTATTTTTTTTAAATAATTATTATTATTTTTTTTTATATTTTTTTGTTGTTGTTTATTAATTATTATCGTCGTCGCCCCCGCCGCCGCCACCGCGGTCGCCGCCACCCCCGCCGCCGCCGCTGTCTCCACCACCCCCGCCGCCGCCGCCACCACTAATTAACTAATTTTTTTTTATTAATAATTTGTATTTTTTATTTTTATTTTAATAATTATTTTTCTTATTTTTTTTTTTAATATATTTTGTTTTGTTTATTAATTATTATCGTCGTCGCCGCTGCCGCCCCCCGCCCCCGCCGCCGCCGATAATTAACTAATTTTTTTTTAATTAATATTTTTTATTTTTTTATTTTTTTTAATAATTATTTTTCTTTTTTTTTTAATATATTTTTTTTGTATTAATTATTATTGTCATCGTCGTCGTAGTCGCCGCCCCCGCCGCCGCCGCCGCCGCCGCCACGCCGCCGCCACTAATAAACTATTTTTTTTGTTTTATTAATATTTTTTTTTTTTTTTTTTTTAATTTTTTTTTTTTTTTTTTTTTTTTTTTTTATTAATTATTATCGTCGTCGCCGCCCCCACCGCCGCCGCCCCCGCCACTGCCGCCCCCGCCCCCGCCGCCGCCGCCGCTAATTAACTATTTTTATTTTTTAATTAGTAATTTTTATTTTTTGTTTTTTTTTAATAATTATTTTTTTATTTATTTTATTTTTTATTTTTATTTTTTTTTACTAATTATTATCGTCGTCGCCGCCGCCGCCACCCCCGCCGCCGCCACCCCCGCCGCCGCCACCCCCAAAGCCGCCGCCGCCACCGCCTCCACCGCCTCCACCGCCGCCACCGCCGCCGCCTCCGCCGCAGCCGCCGCTAATTAATTATATATTTTTTAAATAAATATATATATATATTTTTTTAAATAATTATTATTATTTTTTTTTAATATATTTTTTTTTGTTTTAATTATTATCGTCGTCGTCGTCGTCGTAGTCGCCTCCGCCGCCGCCGCCGCCGCAGCCGCTGCCACCGCCGCCGCCGCCGCTGCTGCCGCTACCGCTAATTAACTAAAAAAAAAATATTAATAATTTTTATTTTCTATTTTTTTTTAATAATTATTTTTCTTATTATTTTTTTATATATATTTTTTGTTTATTAATTATTATCGTCGTCGCCGCTGCCGCCCCCGCCGCCGCCGCCCCCGCTGCCGCCGCCCCCGCCACCGCCGCTAATTAACTAAAAAAATATTAATTAATTTTTTTTTTTTTTTTTTTTTTTTTTTGTATTAATTATTGTCGTCGTCGTAGTCGCCGCTGCCAACTCCGCCGCCGCCGCCGCTTCTTCCGCCGCACCCGCCGCCGCACCCGCCGTCGCCGCCGCACCCGCCGCCGCACCCGCCGCCGCCGCCGCCGCCGCCGCCCCCGCTACCGCCGCCTCCTCCGCTTTTTTTTTAATTAATATTTTTTTTATTTTTTTTTAATAATATTTTTTTTTATTTTTTTTTTATTCATATTTTTCTATTAATTATTATCGTCGTCCCCGCCGTCCCCGCCATCGCCGCCGCCATCGCCCCTGTCGCCGCTGCCGCCGCCGCCGCTAATAAACTATTTTTTTTTATTAATAATTTTTATGTTTTATTTTTAATATTTTTTTTTGTTTATTAATTATTATCGCCGTCGTCGTAGTCGCCGCCGCCGCTGCCGCCTCCGCCGCCGCCGCCGTCGCCGCCCCCGCCGCCGCCACCCCTGCCATCGCCGCCGCCGCCGCCGCCACTAATAAACTATTTTTTTTGTTTTATTAATAATTTTTATTTTTTATTTTTTTTAAATAATTATTATTATTTTTTTTTATATTTTTTTGTTGTTGTTTATTAATTATTATCGTCGTCGCCCCCGCCGCCGCCACCGCGGTCGCCGCCACCCCCGCCGCCGCCGCTGTCTCCACCACCCCCGCCGCCGCCGCCACCACTAATTAACTAATTTTTTTTTATTAATAATTTGTATTTTTTATTTTTATTTTAATAATTATTTTTCTTATTTTTTTTTTAATATATTTTGTTTTGTTTATTAATTATTATCGTCGTCGCCGCTGCCGCCCCCCGCCCCCGCCGCCGCCGATAATTAACTAATTTTTTTTAATTAATATTTTTTATTTTTTTATTTTTTTTAATAATTATTTTTCTTTTTTTTTTAATATATTTTTTTTGTATTAATTATTATTGTCATCGTCGTCGTAGTCGCCGCCCCCGCCGCCGCCGCCGCCGCCGCCACGCCGCCGCCACTAATAAACTATTTTTTTTGTTTTATTAATATTTTTTTTTTTTTTTTTTTTTAATATTTTTTTTTTTTTTTTTTTTTTTTTTATTAATTATTATCGTCGTCGCCGCCCCCACCGCCGCCGCCCCCGCCACTGCCGCCCCCGCCCCCGCCGCCGCCGCCGCTAATTAACTATTTTTATTTTTTAATTAGTAATTTTTATTTTTTGTTTTTTTTTAATAATTATTTTTTTATTTATTTTATTTTTTATTTTTATTTTTTTTTACTAATTATTATCGTCGTCGCCGCCGCCGCCACCCCCGCCGCCGCCACCCCCGCCGCCGCCACCCCCAAAGCCGCCGCCGCCACCGCCTCCACCGCCGCCACCGCCGCCGCCTCCGCCGCAGCCGCCGCTAATTAATTATATATTTTTTAAATAAATATATATATATATTTTTTTAAATAATTATTATTATTTTTTTTTAATATATTTTGTTTTGTTTTAATTATTATCGTCGTCGTCGTCGCCGTAGTCGCCTCCGCCGCCGCCGCCGCCGCAGCCGCTGCCACCGCCGCCGCCGCCGCCGCCGCTAATAAACTATTTTTTTTTGTTTTATTAATATTTTTTTTTTTTTTTAATATATTTTTTTTTTTTTTTTTTTTTTTTAATATTTATTTTTTGTTTATTAATTATTGCCGCCGCCGCCGCTGCCGCCGCCTCTGCCGCCGCCGCCGCCCCCGCTACCGCCTCCCCTGCCGCCGCCGTCGCTAATTAACTTTTTTTTTTAATTAATAATTTTTTTTTTTTATTATTTTTTTTTTTATTTATTTTTTTTATATATATATTTTCTATTAATTATTATCGTCGCCATCGCCGCCGCCGCTGCCGCCGCCCCCGCCGCAGACGCCCCCGCCGCCGCCACCTCTGTGTGCGTGTGTGTGTGTGTCTCCACTCTCCAGCCACATACTAAAACTCTCTCTCTCTCTCTCTCTCTCTCTCTCTCTCTCTCTCTCTCTCTGTGTGTG
>JAWZYT010005151.1:40000-42500 GCA_034508575.1 Petrolisthes manimaculis
TTTATTGAAGTGATATATTTATTGAATTATTTATTTATTGAAGTGATATATTTATTGAATTATTTATTTATTGAAGGGATATATTTATTGAATTATTTATTTATTGAAGGGATATATTTATTGAATTATTTATTTATTGAAGGGATATATTTATTGAATTATTTATTTATTGAAGGGATATATTTATTGAATTATTTATTTATTGAAGTGATATATTTATTGAATTAATTATTTATTGAAGTGATATATTTATTGAATTATTTATTTATTGAAGGGATATATTTATTGAATTATTTATTTATTGAAGGGATATATTTATTGAATTATTTATTTATTGAAGTGATATATTTATTGGATTATTTATTTATTGAAGTGATATATTTATTGAATTTATTATGGCCTAATTTAATTAATTTTGGGTTTATTAGTGATATATTTATTGAATTAATTGTGGCCTAATTTATTCAATTTTGGGTTTATTCGTGTTAAAAGTGTTTACGAATATTTCCTCTAACTTAAAAAATAACTATTGCTTTATAGGCCTACCACCACCTAGGCCTACCACCACCTAGGCCTACCACCACCTAGGCCTGGCTGGTGTCCTTCTAGGTGGGAGAGGTGAAGAGAGAAGTGCTTCAAGAGTCCAGAGTATAGGCCTACCACCACCTAGGCCTGGCTGTTGTTGTTGTATAGGCCTACTGTAACTATTAACTATTAACTTGTTGGTGAGTATATAATTATATTTCATAATGTTTATCTTGTAATAATAATAATAATAATAATAATAATAATATTCTGTTATCATTTAGTTGCTGTAATTAATCATTTAGTTACTGTAATTAATCATTTAGGCATTATTAATATTAATTTGTGTGTTAAAGATGTAATTACAGCGAATGTTAAAGAGAGAGAGAGAGAGAGTTATTATTATTATTATTATTATTATTATTATTTTGAGAAAGAGAGTGTGTGTGTGTGCGAATGAGAGAGAAATATTAACCTATGGACTGCGAAGTTAATAATTGTATTGTGAAATTGTGTATGTGTGATATTAATAATGTAAGTTTTTTTTTTTTTTTTTTTTTTTTTTTAAATTACATGTTTGTTCGCAGAAATGATTAACTTATGGCTGTACAATCATCACTACCACTACTACCACTACTACTACTACTACCACTACTACTACTACTACTACTACCACTACCACTACTACCACTACTACTACCACTACTACTACTACCACCACTACTACTACCACTACCACTACTACCACTACTACTACCACTACTACTACTACCACCACTACTACCACTACCACTACTACTACTACTACCACTACTACTATCATCACTACCACTACTACCACACACACACACACACACACACACACACACACACACACACACACACACACACACACACACACACACACACACACACTTACAAGATAAATAAATAATGTATTATTTATATTTTCAGATACCTGTACAACGAGAGAGAGAGAGACATCATCACCCCTGTGTATGTGTGTGTGTGTGTGTGTGTAGATGCGTGTGTGTGTATAGATGTGTATGTGTGTGTGTGTGTGTATAGATGTGTATGTGTGTGTGTGTGTGTGTGTGCATAGATGTAGATGTGTGTGTGTGTGTGTGTGTATAGATGTGTGTGTGTGTGTAGTTTTATATATATAACTATAGTATTAATAACACTAACCTATAACAATAACCAACAATAACAATAACCAACAATAACAATAACCAACAATAACAATAACCAACAATAACAATAACCAATAACAATAATAATAACCAACAATAATAATAACAATTAATAATAACAATAACCAATAATAACAATGACCAACAATAACAATGACCAACAATAACAATGACCAACAATAACAATAACCAACAATAACAATAACCAACAATAACAATAACCAATAATAACAATAATAACAATAACAATTACCAACAATAACAATAACAATTACCAACAATAACAATTACCAACAATAACAATAACAATAACAATAACAAATGTCAATATTTAATTAACTAATATTATTTCATTTATTTTTCTGTGTGCAAATATCCTTGGTTCACATTACAGCCGACGTCATTACTGGTGACGGTGTGGACGTCAATAACGGCTTGGCTTGACGGCCAGCTGGGGAATACCCTTGGTTCACATTACAGCCGACGTCATTAAAGTTGACGGTGTGGACGTCAATAACGGCTTGGCTTGACGGCCACCTGAGGAATACCCTTGGTTCACATTACAGCCGACGTCATTAAACGTGACGGTGTGGACGTCAATAATGGCTTGGCTTGACGGCCACCTGAGGAATACCCTTGGTTCACATTACAGCCGACGTCATTAAACGTGACGGTGTGGACGTCAATAACGGCTTGGCTTGACGGAAACCCCATCGTAATTCGAACTGTTATAAAATGGTTTGTGTGTGTATGTATGTATGTATCACGTGTGTACAGACATT
>JAWZYT010005152.1:0-28414 GCA_034508575.1 Petrolisthes manimaculis
TATATGTTTTTAGTGCTCTTCTCCTGTGCTTTCGTCTCTCATGCTTCACTTAACTATATACTTCCTCTCTCCTATGTGTCCCCGTTCATTGCCACTTTTACAGCTTATCTGATATTTACATAGCCAACTCTTTATTTCCCTCCTTATTTCCTTCTGCTAAAACCCTTACTCATTCCTGTTCAGACAACCAACCAACCAATCCCAGTCACAATAGTAATATTCGCTCCTTTTCCAACTTGCATGTTTTTTTAATGTGTCATTTGAAGCGAGAATAAATATAGTAGGGAAGGATTAGGCCCTCCTGTCACAGCTTGACATTTTTTTTTCACTCTTGCCAGTCCCTCTACTCCTGCTATTCCCACAGCGACTATTCTCTTTTAATTATGGTACTCTTACTCCCATACCTCTTCACTAAATTTATCTGTTTCCCACCTTCCTTTTCTCGCATCTTCCCTCGCTTCTTTGTACTCCTCTTTCTCGTCTCTCTCGCTTTCTGGCTCTTTAGACTTATTTTCATTTTACGTGTACTGTCCCTCTTCCCCCATGTATATCCCTTTCTCGTCTCTCCTTGCTTTCTGGATCATTACGACCTTTTTTTGTGTGTGTGTCCTGTCCCTCTCCCCCCTGTCTGTCCCTTTACCCTTTCACTCCTTCCTGTCGCCCCCACCCACCCAGCCACTTGAGCCTCTCCATAGCTCATACTTAGGGAACTGGTCTTTTATCATTTTTTGTCGTGGCTTCTTTGAAATAAATGCTTAGGGATTTAATGGTTCAAGAAAGTGGTAGTGGTAGTAGTTGTTGTAGTAGTAGTTGTTATTCTTGTAGTAGTAGTAGTAGTAGTAAGTGGTAGTAGTAATAGTAGTACGGTAGTAGTTGTTGTTGTAGTGATGGTAGCAGTAGTAGTAGTGGTAGTAATATTAGTAGTATCGGTAGTTGTAGTTGCCAATAGTAGAATAGTTTTAAATTTAATAACACTACCTTAAGGATAGTAGGCTATTAGACGTTATTGAACACGTAGTTCGCTGAAGAGGATATTCTCTTGTTGGGTAGACCTATTGGAAGGTCTGTGATCCTCCAAACTATGCCACGAAACAGACGACCCTATGGCTACTGTATTGGAGGATCAGTTTCGTGGCGTAGTTTGGAGGAATCAGCAGCCCACCAATTTACTCTCAAAAGAATCTCCCCTTAAGGTTATATTTTTCACTCGTGTTTTGTTGTTTGGTTGATGGGGGTATAGGGAACCAGATAGCCTATACCTCAATAACCCACCTACGGTCTTTGATCAATTTCACAGGATGATCGGACAATGTATAAACTAGATGTGATTAAGTTGTACTCAATCCTGGTCAAGAATCAAAGGCATGAATTTCTTATTATTCTCTTGGTAAGGATGAAAGTGAAATGTAGGTTGTTTACGCTGTATATTCTAGTTTGTTTGATGCTGGTGAAGATTCGCACAGGGTCGAGTGATGCTCTAGTTCTCTTTGAATTCAGCAAATAGTGAATTTATGCTATTGTTGGAAATGTTGTGCTTGTTGTGCAATGTGAGTTGTTGTTGTTGTTGGGCACTTACTATTATTTCATCACTGTCACTCCTTCACATACCTGTCCCACTTTGACACTGAAACAATTACCTTATTCTGTATGTCATTTCACAACACACACACACACACACACACACACACACACACACACACACACACACACACACACACACACACACACACACACACACACACACACACACACACACACACACACACACACACACACACACACACACACACACACACACACACACACACACACACACACACACGCACACACACGCACACACGCACACATATATAGGATCCTATATATATATGAGTTATGAGTCGGGATAAGTGAGGTACTGCAGGAAGTGTTTACGGTACAGTATCCAGTATACCGTACCTATTGTTACCATTTTAATCTTAGCTAACTGTATGTTGTTTTCGTTTCAGGTGAGTTGTGATGCGTGACTGTGTTTGTGTTTATGGACTCCAGACCCCTTGTGTGTACAGCAGCCTACCTGACACACAACATGGTACCGTACACACGCATTCTGATCCTCCTCCTCAACAGGTTTGCTCATTTTAAAGGCGTTTATATTGTCTTTATAATATGTATATAATACATTATGTTTATGATATGTTTTTGTTACCCAGCAGACAGTACCCATTCTTTTGTTTTCAGGTTAAACATTTGTTAGATTGAAGAGCATCTGATTCTTTGAAACGGTGCCACAAAAACAACACAGTGTAATTGTTGGTGGAAAGAGTTTGTTATAAAAAGCAGATTGTTGGTGGAAAGAGTTTGTTATAAAAAGCAGATTGGTATGTATATTGTCCTATTATTTCATCTCCTTCCCTCCCTCCCTCCTTTGCTCCTCTTTGTCTTGCTTGCCTTTTCGTCTCTCCTATTCTCTACTTTCTTCCTTCAACGTCTCTCACTTTCCTCCTCTTTTCTCCTTCCCACCTTTCACCCTCAGAGACCCGACCCTCTCTGTCTTCCTCCCAGTCATCATCACCAGTCTTCTTTAGTCTTCCTGTCCTCCTTATGTCTTGCCCTTCATCATCATCTTGCACTCCTCCCCACCACCATCTTTATCCTTCCTCTCCACTTTCCTTTTACCTTTCCTCTTTTCCCATTCCACATCCACGCACATCAACTCTCCCTCTCTCTTTTACCGTTTGTTATTTCTTTTACCCTTCCTTTTCTATTCCTGCTATTCTTTAGTTAGGCCAGGCTCATTTTTGTTGTTGTCCTTCCTCACGCCCCTCTCATTCATCAGTAGTAGTAGTAGTAGTGGTTGTAGCAGCAGTAGCAGTAATAATATTAGTCGTAGTAGTAGCAGTAGTAACGGTAGTACTGGTAAGGGTGGTGGTGGTAGTAGTGATAATGATAGCCGTATTAGTATTAGTATTAGTAGTAGAAGTAGTAGTAGTAGTACCGGTCGTGGTTTGTCATTGTTATACTGTAAAAGTTTGAGAGAAGAAGAAAACAAGGGTGTGTGAAGTGATAGGAAGTGGTGCGAGCGAGAGAGGTGGTGATGAGGAAGGAAGTGGAACCAGGGATGAAGAGGGAAGTGGATGGAGACGGTGGCATGTTTGTTTGCAAGCAGGCAGTGGGCAGGGATAGGCTGGCT
This sequence comes from Petrolisthes manimaculis, assembly GCA_034508575.1. Lineage (NCBI taxonomy): Eukaryota > Metazoa > Arthropoda > Malacostraca > Decapoda > Porcellanidae > Petrolisthes > Petrolisthes manimaculis. The sequence goes on from JAWZYT010005152.1 coordinate 3,173, forward strand.
AGGTAAGGCCATGCAGGGTATACCTCAAGATCTTGCCTTGTATAAGCGATGAGGACGGTGTAACTTTTTGTAACAAGGTAGGACAAGCATTTATTTATATGTAGTAAGGGTGCAAGGAGCGACAGTATGAAGAAGAGTTATATACAGTGTAAACAAATGAGATAGAAACGTGGAGAAAGAAGTAGGCCTACTAAAACGGAGTATATGCTCAGTAAAATTGTTATGGTTTCGTTCTCTGTTTATGTTGAATATATAAAGTGAAATGAAAGATAGAAATAAGACGAGAGAAAAAGGTACTGCAATGTGAATTATATTAGCCTAGGCTATGTGTTTATGTAGAGTTTTTATACAGTGAAGTTAAAGATGCAAATAAGATGAAGAAAAAGGCAATGCAATATGGAATACGTAAGTTAAAGTGTTGATTGACTGAGTTTAGTGTTTGTGTTGATAGTGCTGGCGTTGTTGTGACGGTGGTAGTTGAGGTGACCTTGCATGGGAGTATCAAGGTGAGGTAGATAATCATGTGAGAAATTCTAATACTGTGCCAAATGTATTCTTACTCAGATCTTGTATATTTTGTATTTATTAGTTATTTACTTTATTTTTTATTCATTTTTTTTAGTAGCTTATTATTTTTTTCGTCTCCTAGACAATTTCTCTCCTTCATCGTAACCTTCCAGATAGATGAGCCATATTTATTTTATGTTGTCCCTTCCTCTATTCACCCCAGTTGACCTGAGCTGTTTTCTGTCTCTTCTCACTTCCCATCTTATTTATCACCCTGCCTCTCTCACAACCATTACTTTCTTCCTCTACCATCACTTTCTTCCTTTACCCCCATCAATTGAAAGCTTATCCAGATTTTTTCTCCTCCCTCCTTTCCTCCCCTTTCCTCCTCTCTCCTTTCATCCTCCCCCTTTCCTCCCCCTTTCCTCCCCTTTCCTCCTCTCTCCTTTCATCCTCCCCCTTTCCTCCCCCTTTCCTCTCCCCTTTCCTCCTCTCCCCTTTCCTCCTCTCCCCTTTCCTCCTCTCCCCTTTTCTCCTCTCCCCTTTTCTCCTCTCCCCTTTCCTCCTTTCCCCTTTCCTCCTCTCCCTTTTCCTCCTCTCCCTTTTCCTCCTCTCCCCTTTCCTCCTCTCCCCTTTCCTCCTCTCCCCTTTCCTTCTCTCCCCTTTCCTCCTCTCCCCTTTCCTCCTCTCCCCTTTCCTCCTCTTCACTGAATTCCCTTCGTTTCATCTTTTCCCGGTCTTTGTGCCTTGTCCACCCCATCCCAACTGTGTACGGTGGGCCCATCTCCTTTCTTGGTGACCTAGATGGGGGGATCTAGGTCTAGGATCTTTATTCTTCCAACCTTATCTCTCTCTCTCTCTCTCTCTCTCTCTCTCTCTCTCTCTCTCTCTCTCTCTCTCTCTCTCTCTCTCTCTCTCTCTCTCTCTCTCTCTCTCTCTCTCTCTCTTCTCTCTCTCTCTCTCTCTCTCATTCTCTCTCTAATTCTCTCTCTCTCTCTCTCTCTCTCACTCCCTCACTCACATACTATGCCCCTATATGCGGCCATTTTATCATACCACACACACACACACACACACACACACACACACACACACACACACACACACACACACACACACACACACACACACACACACACACACACACACACACACACACACACACACACACACACACACCAACCCATCCATACGGTACATCATCATCCTCTTATCCTCCATTAGGCCACCTCTTCCATTACGTTCTCTCCCCTCAGCATCATTATTTTTCCCTTCATTCCCTCGACTCTCCCTTCACTGTTAGCCTTCGAGACTCAGAATCATTTCCCCCTCCCTCAATCCCTGCATCCCTCCCCTCCCCTTCCCGCCCCACTGGTAACTCCACTGGTTCCCTCAGAATCTATATTTTCCCCTCCCGGCCCCCACTCTTCCCCTCCACCTTTCCTCCACTGTTAGCTTCCTTCCTCACCTCTGAATCTATACTATTTCCCCCACCCCCTCTCTTATCTCTATCTCTTACCCTCCCTCCCTCCTCAGTTTGTCTTTTACAATCTGTGTTTCGCCCTTCCCTCTTCCAAGTGTTGTTAGTTCCCCTCTTCGCGTCACAATCTCTGCTTCCCCTCGGTGCTAGGTTGTCATCCTTTCGGCCTCCTCGCCAGTCCCCCCGTTTTCTCCTTCACCCCTCCATTAACTGGGTTAGGTCCGCTCGTCGTCAGTTCTTTAGTGGGCGCTGATCAAATTTGTCCCCCCAAACACGGCCTGTTTACTGCCAAGGGGTGGGGGTGGGGGACAAGAAGACAGACCAGGAGAGACGCAGAGAGAGAGAGAGAAGAGATGCTTCGGGTAGGGAACAGGGAGGGAGGGAGGGAAGGATTGGAGTAGGGAACTGGGAAAGAAAGAGAAAGGATTGGAATAGGGAACTGTGAGGGAAGGAAGGATGAAGGATATGGGTAGGGAACAAGAAAAGAAGGAGGAAGGATTTGGTTAGAGAGCAGAGAGGGAAGGAGGAAAGCTTAGGGAGGGAAGGAGACCAGAGGAGAGAATATGGTGTGAGGGAGACAAGTTAGAGGACCGAGAGGGGAGGAGGGGTGTCTGATAGGGAAGGAGGGAAGCTTCGTGTTAGGAATAGGGAGAGAGGCGTCGAGAAAGATGTTAAAAGAGTTTGAAAGGATGGGGACTTCAAATAGGGAGCATGGAATGGAGGAAGAACGAGAAAGAAAAATTTGGAATGGTATATAAAGGAGAGAGGACAGCAGTGGTGAATATTGTCGTGAGAAAGCTATATATAGGGAGGATATTTTGGTAGGGGGGAATAGGAAGCGGATTTGGAAGGAACAACTGGAAGAAGAAAAGGAAAGGAATGCCCAAGGGAGGGTGACAAGCTCGATGCAAATGAGGTTGGAGGTAGACTGACTGGGTGAGGCGGGATGAAAAGGAGGAATGTGTGGATGGAAGGAAGAAGAATATTGATGAGAGTTTGTAAGAGAGACCCCCTGGTGTGGCTTCGAGTTAATCTTGGAGAGTTCGTTGTAAGCGATTGCCGTCGAAATAGAGGCTACTGGTTCCTTCTGATTCTTCAACTAGACCTACACTTTCCTGACATTGAATGGAGGAATCAGCAGCATCTATTTCCCTCACATCACATGACCCATTAATGCTATAACATACAGCTTAATTGTTGTCAGAGAATGTGTGGTTCGTAGATGCTGTCGACGTGTTGAAGGACTAATGATTCCTGCAGACTAAGCTAGAAAACAGGTCCCCTACTATTATTATGTGGCATTAGTCTGTTTCCTGTCATGGTTTGGAGGAATTAGCAGCCCTGCAGTTGGTTTACAACATTAAAGGTGTGTTGGTGTAATCAGTTCAGCCATGATCTCGAGGGAGTGCCAGGAGTGCCATGAAGGTCAGGTGGCGGGAGGCACTAAACAGAGGAATAGTGTTAGAGGTGCCACCCCCTTCCACTTGTCTCTGTTGGTTTGTTATTTGATTATTTAATTGTTTGTTTATGTGATTTCATCCTGCCATAATGGAGTATTTGGAAGTGGACGTGGCTGGTCCTGCTTTCACCAATGTATTTGCTCTGTCCTTTTACATTCATACCTCGGTTTCATACACACACTCCTACACGCACGCTCGCGCTGGCGCACACGGACAGAGAGTGAGAAAGAGAAAGATTAATACAACATCTGGTTGGACACAAAGGGAATACGTAATTGAGAACTTGTGTCTTGTGGACGGCTTTCGATGATAAGCCCAGCCAACTCTTATACTGAAAGAAAATGCGAACGACTAATCAGGGACGGGACGGTATTAGGGTAAAAAGAGTTGCTAAAAGTTGGCCTTAACTCGTTTGAATCTTGCTAAAGTTAGGGAAGATGAAGTGGAAAAGTGAAATGAGGCGACTTTGCACGAGAACATGAAGGCTGGGAGACTGAGTTGAGAAAGAGAGTTAGTCTACCTTTCTGTAGTGATGAAGCGAACGGAGGCTCTGGCAATAATTGGGAAGGTGTTTTTGTATTTATTTTTTCCCAGCTGTGGCGTGGAAACAATAGAATGCTTATAATACTTTCTTAATAGGAATGTGTGTGTGTGTGTGTGTGTGTGTGTGTGTGTGTGTGTGTGTGTGTGTGTGTGTGTGTGTGTGTGTGTGTGTGTGTGTGTGTGTGTGTGTGTGTGTGTGTGTGTGTGTGTGTGTGTTCAATTGGACCTCGATAATCGCCTTTTTCACTTTTCACTTTGTCGTTGGAAGATCTTAGCTCATTCTATTTCGTTCACACCTTGCTTCCCGTCAGTCTAGCCGTTCTTGTCTATATAGCATCCCTTCATCTATAATCTTTCTCTCACATTCCCTTCTTTCCTTTACTGTAGGCTTATCTTCTCTTCCCTTGTGTGTTCTTCCTTTCCCTTTCTTTCTCCGCACGTTCTGTTTACATATTTCTCCCTTCATCTTTCTTCCCTTCCCATTCCGTTCTCCCCCTACCTCCTCTCATCAACCTCCCCTTCTATTCTGTTCCCATCACGTCATCATCATCATCTTCATTTTCACAGTTCCTTCCCCTCCATTCTCTCCTTTCCTCCCATCGCTTTTTTCACTTTGCTTCTCCTCACTCCCTCCCTTTTCAATATTCATTCGTTCTCTTTCCCCCACTCTTTAGCCCAGTTTTCCTTCGCCTGCATGAACACCTTCCTCTTCTCTCACCCTCACTCTTCTTCAAATTCCTCTCTCTCTCTCTTCCCTCCTGGTATCCTTCCTCGTCCCTCTAGTAGGCTACTCCTTCACTTATCTCCCCATCCGTCCCTTGCCTTCCTCAACCTCCACCGTCTCCCCTCCTCCGCCTTACCCTCCACCCTCACGGTACCCATCCCTTCCCTTCACTTCCTGGGCTGTCCATCACGTCGCCTCCTTCTCGTCCACCTCCCATCACGTCTTCCGTCACAACTGGCATCACATTGTTTACATAGCCTACTCCTCGATCCCTACACCACAACACAATTACTGTTACTTCCATTTCAGGTGTCTTGTTCCTCTGTAGTATTGATTGTTAGTCTTCCCACTAGTTCAAGTTTGAATTCTGAACTCTTCCAGTCTTTATAATCGAGGTAATATAACAGTTTCCATTCAGCAGTATAACAAAGTTCCCTTCACTACGTTTTCTCTGCAGTTTCATCTTCCCTTTACCCCTCACTACGAGTCACTCCTCACCAAATATTGTTGCCTGCTTCTCTTTCCTTCTCATCTTCTCTCCATTCGCATTTTTAGTTTTTTTTTTTTTCTATTTATCCTTCCCCTCCCTCATTACTTCCTGTGTACTCATTCATTAGATATATATTTGTGCATCTTTTAACTTCCTGGAATTCTCTCTGTTTTCCCCTCTTGCCTCTCTCCCCTCGTCGTCCTCCTCCTCCTCCTCTTTTCTCACCGGCCCTCCTCTCTTTCATCTTATAATATTTCAGTTCCTCCCCCATTTTATCTTCCATCCCCTCGTCACCTCGCATATTTTCTCCTCTCCTTCCCTTCCCTTCCCTTCGTCTCGCATCTTCTTTTATTTCTCCACCCCACATTCTTTTCTTTATTTTAATTCTCGCCTCTCCTTCATTCCTCTTGTGTTCCACTGTCTCTCGTCTTTACTCGTTTTCCCAAACCTCCCTTCTATTCCTCTTCCTATTCTGATTATTCCTCTTAACCCTTCATTCTCTTGCTATTTTTCCTCTTTATTTCTGTTCCTCCCCCCCCCTTCTACTACTACTATTCCTCCTCGTTTTTCTCACCTATCTTCTCTGTCTCTTTCCACTTCTCCAAATTTAACCTTATCCTTCTCACTCATCACCCACTCACTCTCTCCCTTCATTTCCCTCTCCACCTGCACCTTACTTAGAATAACCCCTTTCATCTCTGCCCACATAACCTTTTAAAACTGCCATCACCTCTGCCAGTATGTATCTCCATCCCTCTCTGACCTATGTAATCCCCAATATAAAAATCCTTACCTCTCAGAATTCTGGGGCCAACCGCTTCCTTTTCTTATTGTTTCCCCTTCGACGACGACCTCCTCCTCCTCCTCCTCCTCCTCCTCCTCCTCCTCCTCCTCCTCCTCCTCCTCCTCCTCCTCTTCCTCCTCCTCCTCCTCCTCCTCCTCCTCCTCCTCCTCCTCCTCCTCCTCCTCCTCCTCCTCGTCCTCCTCCTCCTCCTCCTCCTCCTGTTGAAAGAGAGAAACGGCATCCACACACACCACGAGCGGAATTCATCGGCCAATACAACATTTTCTCTTGCGCCTCCCTCCCTCCCACCCCCGAAATTGTTGCCTGGCCAAACAGTCGTCCATTTCAGCGGGAGTGGGTATGATGGCCCGGGGGAGACTCTTTGATCCCGGGATTCTGCCTGCTCACCCACGAACAATATCCACGCTTTGGTTTTGTTGGGGCGGCACTGCAGGGAAAGATGGGAAGTGAAGGGTAGTAAAATGGCAAGAGTTGGAAATATGGAATGGTAGGGAAGATGAGGAGGTAGGGAAGATCAGGAGGGATGGAAAAATGGAAAAAAATGGTCGGGAAGCTGGGGAGGGATGGGAAGTGAGGAAAGATGGGGAGGGCTGGGAAGTGAGGAAAGATGGGGAGGGATGGGAAGTGAGGAAAGATGCTAAGGGATGAAATATATGACGGGAAGGAGGGAGGGTGCCACCACCAGGTCACAGGCAGGTCGTCCGTCACCTTGTACCTGACTTTTTCACCACCACCGCCACCAACAATAACAATAACAACCAAGCTAACCTACACTGTCTTCACCTTCACCACCAAACTACAATTACCTCTCCACCACCACCAGACAACACTGTTCACTACCACACAGGCAAAATTTTCTTATAGCCTACTATTACTACTACTAGTACTACGACTACGACTACGACTACTACCAGCTGGTCTCTATTCACTACAGTATCCAGTTGCCAGCATCACTTCACACTTGACACCAGTTTTTCACAAGACTATAGTGTCCCCTTCCACTTTCTTTACAGCATTCCCTCCCTAACTCCCTCCATCATACCCTCCCAACTTCTGTTTTTAATTTGCCTTGCTTTCTTCTCTTGCCTATCCTTTCCTTCACTTCTATTTTCGTTATTATTGTCATCCTCCCTCTCCTCACTATCTTGCCTCCTTCATTACGTTCTCTCTTGTTTCATTTGTTTACTGTAGTCTCATATAGCCTACTCGTGCTTAGCCTTACAGTTTCCTCAACATTTAGACAATTTTGGCTTTCCTTTACATTTCCACAACTGGCTGCTTGATCCTCTGTTTTGTCCTGCCGCCTCCTCCATCCCTCCACACCTCTCTATTCCAATCTTACTTTTAGTTTTCCGGTACCCCTCCTCCTCCTCCTCCTCCTCCTCCTCCTCCTCCTCCTCCTCCTCCTCCTCCTCCTCCTCCTCCTCCTCCTCCTCCTCCTCCTCCTCCTCCTCCTCCTCAATTCTCCTCTAATTTTCTCGTTCGTTTCTCTCAGCCTGCTCTCCCTCCATTCCTTTTTTATCTCTGTTATCTCCTTAACTCTTTTCTTCAACCCATGCTATTAGATTGCGTTCCCCTTGCCTCTCACCTCTCTTTGTTCCTTTTCTCTCCCTCTCCTCGTCTCGCTTTGGCCTTCCCATTCTCTCAGTCTTTCGTTCTTTATCCCCCTCAGTCTCACTTATTTTTCCCATATATTTTTTTCTCTCTCCCGTTCCACTGGTCCTGTCCTTCCCTGCCCACCAACGCAGCCAGTGACAACAACATGCTCAACAAAAACAAAAAAGGGCAGCTGGCATCCATAACCACTAATATCAACCTAACATGTAATAAAAACAAACACACACATTACGGTACCTATTCAATATCAACCTAACATGTAATAAAAACACGCATTGCCTATTCAATATCAACCTAACCTGTAATAAAAACACACACCTATTGCCACGAACGTTGACTTTGCTATTGCCTCACCCATAAAAATAAAATAATTAAGGGTTTTGAGGCAGGAGAAATTTTGATGGTAGACCAAAATTAATTATTTAATATAAAACATTTGAGTCCATCATAATTTTTTTTTTTTATTATTATTTGCTTCAGTACGGTACGTCAGTCGTCTGGTAACACTTGTTATGGTGACGCAAATAGGGACAAATATATTCTGTTATAGAATAAATTATAATTATTTTTGCTTCGGTAATTCGGTGGTCTGGTAACACTTGTGGTGGTGGCTCATTATATAAAACACTTTAATCTATTATATATTAAATTGCTTCAGTAATTAGTGATTATAAATTAAATTGCTTCAGTAATTAGTGTTGTCTCAAATGTGTACAGTTTGGTTGTCTCAGTATAAACAATTGAAGTATGTCATGTAAAATTTGATTCCCCAGTTTACCCTTGGTTTGACAATATAATTTGTTTCACTCTTGTTTGTATATTATGTTAGTGCGTTTGTTGAGTAGAAAAAAAACAACTAATAACATATAGACGAACTTTGATCAAACTTCAAATTATGACTGGCAGTTATGATAAACAAAAAAATCAGTTTTGGTGGATTCAGGGGAAAAAATCACGATCAGAAATAACTGCACTTTTAATGTTATTGTTGAGAATGAAGGTTAATTACGTGTGACTCTGTTTTGTAGACTTTGATTTTATATTTGCAAAGGACCGTCCACTAGCCTATACCACCAAATGCCCTTCAAGTTTGTTTGGAAAAGACTCCCTTGGATTTAGTTAGTTAGTCAGAATAAAATCACAAATGGGATCACGGGCACACCTGCAGCTCAGTTTAATGGTATGGTAAATTAACTGAATATTTTCCTGTCCACGAGTTGCATTCTCTCTGCATTTTATATTGTACCTGATTCCACTATTGCCTGGAAATTTTAGTTGGAGTTCCTGGAGTAATTATTCGTGAATAATATGCTTGTGAATTTTAAAATGTTTTCATGATGGGAGTTCCAGGGATTCTCTCTTGCTTTACAGTGGAAGTTGCTTCAACTTTTTTTTATGTCTGAAATATATTATATAATGTTGTTCTGAACATGATGGTTAAAACAGTGTAAAATATGGTAACGTTGGTACGAAGGGGGATTAAGAGGGGTAGGAGAGGAAGCATGGTAAAGTTACATGTAGTTACCAATTACTGTGTACTTTTGAGTTCCCTTGTCGTAAAGTTGTAAACATTTCTCATATTATTAAATAATTTTGCTAAACAGGAGAGGAAAATAAATGTTTTTCATAACAAATGGTTACCGGAAGAGGCGATATTGTACCAGGTCACAGACGAAGACCTAAATAATGATGTTCTTTTTGATGGACGTGAAATAAAGATTCTATCATGGTTACGTAATATGATACAGATGGTTGCTTTGTTTACAACCCTCGACAGTGGACGGGTGTGCAATAAAGCCTTGGCGCTGAAGGTAATAAAGGCTGTTCAAAGTGACCCTCTAAACTCCTTCGTGTTGTCCTCTATTCCTCGTAACACAATAGTCACTTCGGGTGTGGTGTGATGATGCATGAATTGGCAAGGGTTACGTTTCTCTTTAACTAAGCTTCATTGGCAGTGCAATTGGGGTTAAACTTTCCTAAGACTTATTAAGATACTGGGATGAGGAAAATACAACTTGGAAAAGAAAGGAACTGCCTGGTATCAGTCATACAATCCCTATATCGTTTCTCGAATGTTACAATACTGTAGATAAAGTGGTCTGATTATTGAAGTTGTGATGCTGGTTTACTATGACAATTGCAGTCGATATAATACGCCATGCTTTAGTTGGGATAAACATAGAGATACTGGAGTTATAGGGAGACATTTAACCAGCATTAATTAACTTGAAAATATTAGAGGCTGCTCACTACAGCTATTTTTCTCCTTCGCTAAAGCATACTAAAAAAAAACAACCCCCCCCCACACACACACGGAGTAGAAAGAACACCAATAGAGTAACCACCGTATGACGTGTGAGAATTCCTTGTAAACCGAATCCTTGAACGTGGCATCCTGAAAACAGAAGTCACATGTGGGTTTTGGAGTGAGGTACAGTACGTAGTGTTATGGTGAGACGAGAAGCTGGGCGTAAAGGGAAGAGGAGGAGGAGGAGGTGGTGTGGTTACGTGCAGGGGAGGGAGGGAGGGAAGGAGGAGGTGGTGATGGAAGGTCCTGCACTCACCACTCTAACTTGTCAACCTCTCTCACCTCACTGTCTCCTCTTTTTTTTTCTCTCTCTCTCTCTCTCTCATTGTGTCCTGACTCATTTCTCCCTGAATTTGATGTCCCCACTTCTCTCTCTCTCTCTCTCTCTCTCTCTCTCTCTCTCTCTCTCTCTCTCTCTCTCTCTCTCTCTCTCTTAAATAAAATGATAAAACTCATCTTCATCTTTATAGCTTTAGGTTTTCACGCCCTCTATTCTCCGGCTCCTCCACTTTATTCCTTGCCTGTCCTTATCTCTCCTCCCATCCGTCCCACTCTTTTCACCTCAACTCTCCATATCACCTCCATCTCAACCTACTTATGACTTTCTTTGCATATTTTCCTTCCCTTTCGCTCCCTTTTCACACACACACACACACACACACACACACACACACACACACACACACTCACACACTCACACACAGTCTTTACATTTCCCTGTTTCTCCTAGAATTCTTTCTCATGTATTCCTACTTTTTTTTCCTTTCTTACTCCCCTCTTTTGGATCCCTACTTCCCTTATTAGCCTACTCCTTCTCACCCCTTACGTGGCACACAGTTCCTCAGTTGAACTTATGTAAGGCACAAACCAGTTCTGTTCTTTATAGTAGCCCAAGTGGACAAGTGGGTAGGAGGAGGAGGAGGAGGAGGTTGTGGTGAGTGAAGCCGCAGTAGTGGTGGTGGTCGGTAACAAAAAACCCACAATACAATACTTCATAACAACTGTACCAGAATGGGATCCAAGTGAGGCTGAAATGTTGTGAATATAATCGCTTGGATGGTGGGTGTATCAGATTGGTAATGATGGTTGTGTTATGAAAGATTCTATCAAACACTGAACTCTTACCACACTATTTGTTTGAATTTTACGATGGGACCTGGTATCCTTGAACTGTGTCTTAGCTTTCTAACTCCTCTGGAATACTCTGAGATGAATACGAATGAATCAGCTTCTATACTACCAGTCATGATTTATATGGGCTAACAATAACGAGAATAATGAAGTGTGCAGTGACAAATAGAAAACCTAAAGAATTGTTAAAAAGTGTAAATCAGATGACGACGACAAAACATGGAATGGTGAGCTGAAATGTTTGACTGACCACAAAAACAATTCTTGAACAGAATGTATGTTTGTGGGCTGACGAGTCCTGTGTACACATGCTGTATTTCACTCTTGGTGACTTCTTTGATATTTTCCCCTCACAGTTTTAAAGGAGATTGGTTACAGAAGGGTGGGGAGGGAATGTTAGGTTGAACCAGATATGAAGTGAGAGGTGTATGGAAGGTGGACTCCGCATAGCAACACTTCCCTACCTTCGTTTCCATATGTAGCATTGGTCAAGTTGTGTGACCAGAGTGTAGAATAAATACCCTTCCTTTTACCTTTCATATACTGTTCGTTTCCGTATTTTTTTTATCTGTTCTCCCTCGGAATATATTGCTGCCACCTGGATAGTTATAGCCCGGGAGCAAAAGCTGCAGTAGGCTACACGCTAAACACGTTTTTGGTGGTTCATACTTTTTTTGTTATTTTTGAATGATTGGAGTCTTGAAGATATATAGCCTTTACTGTTTTTGAATGTCCCAAAATCTAGTCTAGCCCGCCTCAAGACCGCCTCAAGCCGCAGGGGCATTCATAAACGCACCTTAACCCCCATCCACTCCCCATTTCCTCCCTCTCCCCTCCCCATCCCCTCCCCATCCACTCCCCTCCCCATCCACTCCCCATCCCTTCCCTTACCTGACTCATACCCGTCCACATTCACTTTCCCCTGACCTTGACTCTTCTCTCATTACTTACTGTACTCACTCTGTCGTTTCCGGGAAATTCTCGCCCGTTATTCTACCACCGTCTTCTGATTCCTGTTGCCCTTCCTGAAATATATCTCTCTCTCTCTGTGTATGTGTGTGTGTGTGTGTGTGTGTGTGTAATTCCTTCTCTGTTGTACACTCGCAATCCAAAAAAAAAAAAGAAAAAATTGTATCCAGGCTTGCTTCGAATAGCATGATCGAGATTTATGCGAGCTCAAGCATATATGAAACAGGAGAAGCGTGTAATTGGTTCACTAAAATGTCAAATTATTCGAAATTTAAACAAGACCTGGATACAAATTTAGGATTGCGAGTGTACAGTACATATTCATATTTTTATCCTCCATGTTTCAATTTGTTTTCTCTTTTTCATAATAATTCTTGTCACTTAGTCTTTCATTATGTGTGTATATATATTTTTTGGCTATTCTCATTAAAGTCTTCTCGTTAAAAATTCGTGTTTTCATCATTTTTTTCCATTCAAGCCATCCATATGTCATCCTGGTTCCTCCCTCACCCCCTATAGACTATCTCTCTCTCTACTGTTTCTATCCCTTCCCTTCTATCCTGTTTCTGCATCTCAACCCTAAACCCTTTCCCTCCATTCTTGTTTCCCCCCTCCTCGTCTTAATTCTCCCCATGTCTCCCTCACTTCCCCCTTTCCTCCCCTCTGTGGCTAATTCCTTTCAATCCTCTTTCCCAGACCCTCTTCCTGCTTTATCCTCTTCTCCCTATTCTCCTCGTTTGTTTACGTACTACACTCTCCCCTTCTCTTCCAGTCCTTGTCTTTCCACCCCATCCTCTTTCCTACTCTTTTCTCTCTATGAAATCTTGTTCTTACCCTCTGCCTTCCTTTTCCTTCCCTGTAAAGTTATACGCTGGTATTCTTAAAAGTAATTCTTTCCTTACATATTTCTTTCCCTGCTAAGGATTTTTCCTTCCCTTCGTTATACTTAAAGAATTCCTTGGAAGGGAATGAAAAGTTTACACGTTGGTAGCCCTGTGCCTTGGAAATGATAAATGTGTGTGCGTTTGTACGTCTATTAGCCCTCCGGGCGCAAAATATAAACAGTAAACACAACCACGCTGTACTCAGAAGGTTTTGTTTTATGTGATGAAATGTTTCATAGCATGGTCAGGAGGAATTAGAAGCCTTCAATTTTTATACACGATCACAGGGTCCTTAATTAAAGAGAATCAGCAACACAACATCAGTCTCGTTTCCTATAGAAAAACGATGATAATAATAGACTAATAGTAGTATAAATATAGTGGGAAACTGTTCACTTTTACTCGTCATAATTTCTTTGTTTAACGTTATATCGAGTTGTGACCAATATATCTGGACACTACAATCATTGCTAAGACTAATGGTATTAAAAAAAATTGTATATATTGAATAAAATAATGATAAATAATAAACAAATATATACCCGCACAAGCAGCATGGTATCAGAATGGATTAGAGAGGTGTAGAGGTGGAGTATGGAGTCAGGCGAGTATATGGACCAATCACCACACACTTTACCAATGACGTATACAACCCAGGCCAACACAAATTTTAAACCGTGTATGGTTGGTCTTTAGAAATTTGGAAGAAATGTCTCATTTATTTACTTAACTCATTTTCCTTCGGTGATACAATACTGTTGCACGTCTTTCCAATATATTATGATGTTATATATAAAACATCAACAGTACATGATAAAATACAACGAAAGAATTATTGAAGGAATGGGGTAAATGTTTCCTTCTTGTTCCAATAATATACTCGATTCTAGGGAAAGAAATTAGGGCCCGGAGAGGAATGAAATCTTTATGAATAGAAAATTAGGGATATATTTCTTTCCCATGCTTTTGAAGGAAAAGATTTTTTTAAGAATACCACCGATATTCCCCTCTTCCTCCTCAGTAAAGTTACCTTCCGTTGACTCACCCCTCCGCTCTCTCTCTCTCTCTCTCTCTCTCTCTCTCTCTCTCTCTCTCTCTCTCTCTCTCTCTCTCTCTCTCTCTCTCTCTCTCTCTCTCTCTCTCTCTCTCTCTCTCTCTCTCTCTCTCTCTCTCTCAATTTCTTTCTTTACAGCGAGACATCCTAACTTCCATATATTTCATTGTTTTTATATTATCTTCTATTCTTTCCACACTCGCCGGAAGATTTGAAACCAAGTCAGATGGGAAGTAGATAGAAGTACGTATAGGTTTAAGCGGGAGTATCTTATCTTTTTTCCTGATTCCTCCTTTTTATGCCAGGAAACAAAATCCCCCTGTGAAAAATTGTGGACTTGTTTTGAACTCATAGTTGTTTGGAGGGATCGATAGCCGTCTGATTTGTTGGTAGCCGAGTACATCCCTTGAATCAGGAACTACACCCCGTGAGTCAGGAGAGCTTGATGTATTTACCGGTATATACATCATTGTGTCTCGACCTTCCTTCTTTCTCGAATAGCTGTTTGCTTCCTGGTTTCTCTCGTCTCCTTCCCTCCCTCTCCCCTCCTTCCCTCCCTCTCCCCTCCTTCCCTCCCTCTCCCCTCTTCCTCTCCCTCTCCCTCTCCCTCTCCCTCTCCCTCTCCCTCTCCCTCTCCCTCTCCCCTCCCCTCCCCTCCTCTTCCCTCTCCCACACCCACACCCTCCCCACTCACTGCCCATCCGTGCCAGCGTGTGTCCCTCCACCATGTTTACACTGCGTGATCACTCAATCAGGTCTGCTTGTCACACCCTGCCTCCGTCCCCCCCGCCGTCTTCTCTCACTCACTCGCTGTGCGCAGGTTTTTTTTTGTGTGTGTAATCTCTTCCTGTACCCCTCATCCCCCCCTCCCCCCTTTACTGTCCATCCTCCCTCCCCTACCCCCCTCTCCCCCCCGCCCTCAATCGGTATCTGCATTGTCGCCCGTGTCCACTTCCCCTCCTATCTGTTAACGCCTGTCCACCACAGTATTAAACCCTGACAGTGTGGAATATGTATCCAGGCTTCCGCTGTTATCCACCAGGGGGACATGATTTATGGCACCAGGTAATAGTGAGAATTCCCATCTGCATTTTTTATGGTGCGTTTCACTTTATTATTTTTGCACAGACGCGTCGAGGGGAGCATCTGTGTTGTGGGGTTGGATAGGGAGTTCCCCATGTGTTTGTTTTAAATCTGTGTCCCCCCTAATAAGAGTGCCCACGTTACGTCGTAGTTTACAGTAGTTTAGACTTGTGTTGAGTTGGTTGACCAGAGTAATTTATTCCCCTTAGGAGAATATACGTGAAGTAGATTAGACTGTTGAGTTAGTTTGTCATGGGAGGTATCAGGTCATGTCCTAAGGAATAATATAAGTGTGTGTGTGTGTGTGTGTGTGTGTGTGTGTGTGTGTGTGTGTGTGTGTGTGTGTGTGTGTGCAACCTGGGAGGAGAAAAACCCAGGAATTTTTGACAGGGCTACGAGTCAGTCAGATGCACTTGCTTGGTAGTATAGGCAGGAAATGTGGCATGAAAGGGGTGCATCTTGTTCTTAAATTTGATAGCTACATATTCCTCCAAACTGTACCAGGAATTAGACAAGATTCCAGTTACTAATGAGGAAATTTGTTGCATGGCATAGTTTGGGGGGAATCAGTAGTCCTCCCATATAGGCTACCAACAAGAGAGTCTGTCCTTAAGGTCGTATATATTCAGCAGGGCAGGTTGGTGTATTGGTGAGGTGGTTCTGTCCCTTTTAGATGGAGTGTCTGGGGTGCAGGAGGTTGTGTTTGCATTGGCACTAGTTCACTCGCTACGGTCGTATATCCAGGGTCGGTGTGGCAGTTATGCCCTTGTGTTTTTGAAGGGTAGTGTGAGGGATGCATCTATATTGGTCCGAACGAATGCCATAAGGTCGTTAATTCCGGGTCACTGCTGGTGTGGTGGTTATGGCGTTATGCCCATGTATTTTTAGATGAATATATGTGGGTTGCGTGGGTATTGGTCCGAACAATATCCATATGGTCGTTAATCCCAGTTGGTTCATTTTGCAGGTGTGGTGGTTATGCTCTTGTGTCTTTCAGATAGACATATGGAGTATACGTCTCTATTTGTTCGAACAATAGCCGTATGGTCGTAAATCCCTGGGTATAGTCTACTGGTGGTGGTGGTAGTGGTGGTGGTTGTATCCCTTCTCCCCTCATGGTGACCGCCGTCAGTCACATAGTAATGGAGTTTTGTTAACAGGATGGGGTCGGGTGGGGCTCTTACACGCCTTCCCTCACTCACTCACTCACTCACCTTCCCTCCCTCCCTCCCTCCCTTACTCGCTCACGTCCGTCTGTTCGTCTGCTGGTGAGGGTGGGGTTTTATGTTTGTGGTGATGGTGGGGTTTTATGTTTGTGGTGATGGTGAGGTTTTATGTTTGTGATGATGGTGAGGTTTTATGTTTGTGATGATGGTGGGGTTTTATGTTTGTGATGATGGTGGGGTTTTATGTTTGTGATGATGGTGGGGTTTTATGTTTGTGATGATGGTGGGGTTTTATGTTTGTGGTGATGGTGGGGTTTTATGTTTGTGATGATGGTGGGGTTTTATGTTTGTGATGATGGAAGGGTTTTATGTTTGTGGTGATGGTGGGGTTTTATGTTTGTGGTGATGGTGGGGTTTTATGTTTGTGATGATGGTGGGGTTTTATGTTTGTGGCAGTGGCAGTGGTGGTGGTGGTGGTGGTGTTGGGAGTTGTAGTGGTGGTAGTAGTTGGTCTACTTGATCGATTGATTGATATTAGGTGCCGCAATAGCGAGGTCATGTAGCGCAAGAAAGTGGTAAAAGAGGCGAGACAGCAAGCAGGAAGGAAATAGAAAAATAAGGGACAGTTAAAGAACTGAGAGATAGTGGCTGGGGCTGAAGGGGCGCCAAAACCATTAAAATATTGCCCACATCACTACAGGCAATACCCCCATGCGGAAGCAGTTGGTCTAATGTTAGTGTTGGTGGTGGTGATTGTAATGTTTGTGTTTATGGTGTAGATGGTGGTGACTGTAATGTCCGTGTTGGTGGTAGTGACATTGATTGTGGTGGTGCTGGTGGTCATTGTAATGTCCGTGATGGTGTTGGTGGTGGTGACTAATGGTTCGTGTTGGTGGTGGTGGTGGTGGTGGTGGAAATGATGCTGGGTCAAGTTTACAGTGTGTCTGCCTCTCATGAAAATAAATGGATAAAGTTATGAACGGACACATCAAAGGTATAATATAATCCCACTCTCCCTCACCTCCCTCATTCATGTATGTGTGCTTGACAGTCCCTCCTCTCTCCCCCTCACCTTCATTCTTGTCTCTCCCTACTCTCTCTCCCTCACTCTGACCTTCCTGTCTGTCTGTCTGTCTGTCTGCCAGTCTATTTGTCTCTCCCCCTGTTTGTCTGTCTGTCTGCCAGTCTATTTGTCTCTCCCCCTGTTTGTCTGTCTGTCTGTCTCTGTCTGCCTTACTTTCACAGTCATTCCTTCCTGTCCCTGTCCTAAACGGGGCTTTCACTTCTCCAACTGTCCCTTTTTTCAGCTGTTACCTATTGAGCTTACTGTCCCACCTCTTAATCACCTTCCTCCTCGGGCGCCATATGACCTCGCTGTTACAGGGCCTATTATCAATCTATCAATCCTGTCCCTCTCATTCTCTCTATTTGTTTTTCTGCCTTTTCCCCTTCCATTTCTCTGCTACACACACACACCCTAACGGGAACCGCCTTGTCGTGGTGGTGGGCTTGTGTGTCTCTGAGACCTGGCTAGCTAGACTAGAAGGGGCTCCGGCCCCTGCTCTGCCCTGATTTCGGGGAGAGAGGGCTTCCCATGCTAGGAAGGTCACTTGTGAGAGACCAGACTAAATGGTTCCCATCTTTCAGTTCTTCAACTGTCCCTCTTTTCTTTTTATTTCCTTCCTGCTTGCTGTCACACCTCTCTATCACCTTTTTCTGGCGCTATAGGACCTCGATGTTGCGGCGCTTAGTATCCATCAATCAATCAAATGCTACACACACACACACACACACACACACACACACACACACACACACACACACACACACACACACACACACACACACACACACACACACACCAGAGAAATCATGCAGTCAAAGTGTCTGTAATCCCACACGTCGCCCCCACCCATAAAGGGAGATGAGCCTTGAAATCCCTCCCTTTGTGCATATATATTGGAAAGGGGGAAGGAGGGAGGTTAGGGGGGGGGGTAGGGATGTGAGGTCAGGGTGGAAGAGATGTGAGAGACCCTGGGTGGGGGATGTTATGGCTGTGTATGTAACATTGGTTCTGAATGTGAAGGTGATCGGGGATGTGTGGAGAGAATTACTAAGAGATGTGGGAAGGGTAGATTGGGATGTGGGAAGGGATGTGATGATACTTTAGTTGGGATGTGACGGTACGGTAGTTGTTGGAATGTGAGGGGAGATGTGACTGTGGTACGAGTATAGTAAGTTAGATATTTGTAAACAGGTGTGAAGAGAGGATGTGTTGGTGATGTACCAGTACTGTACATATAGGAATGGGGAATAATAATATCAGTGGCAATATATGTGAGAATGATATAAACACGTAACATACTGTATGTACACACTTAATCCACTTCATTCCCAATATATTAAGAGCGGAGGAAGAGGAGGAGGAGGAGGAGGAGGAAGAGGAAGAAAATGACGCCGAATGGAGAGTGGAAAGGAAGGAGAAGAGGAGGAAAATGGCGCCGAAGAGAGTGAAGAGGAAGGGGGATGAGGAGGAAAATGACGCCGAAGGGAGAGTAGGGAGAAAGAAGAGGAGGAAAATGACGCCGAAGTGAGAGTGGGGAGGAAGATGATAAGGAACATGACCCCGAAGGTTGAGTGATGACTAAAATGGCTGTAGGAAATATTTTACACTTAAATTGGCGTGATGTGTTGTGATGATAAACAACCGTCAGAAATCACCCCAGTAGTGTAATTCCAGGGAGTGGGTAGTTAACTTTTCTGACAGATAAACAGACAGACGAATAAGCAGGCAAGCAAGCAAGCAGGCAGGCAGGCAGGCAGACTGTGTGAGAAGAGGACAGGCGCCAGGCTGCCGTAACTGGTATGTAATACACAACGAAGGGGCCGTGGCGACGAATAGAAATGGGAGTAAAAACATATACACAGGGAAGGCAAGGATGGAAGGATATGGGGGGAATGTTGGAAGAAGGGTATGGTATGGAAAGAGAGAGAGAGAGAGAGAGAGAGAGAGAGAGAGAGAGAGAGAGAGAGAGAGAGAGAGAGAGAGAGAGAGAGAGAGAGAGAGAGAGAGAGAGAGAGAGAGAGAGAGAGAGAGAGAGAGAGAGAGAGAGATCCTTTAGTTGCTATGGCTACCAACTTCTCATTACTTGCCCTCCTCCTGTCACTCATCATCTCCCCTCTCACTCAGCTATTCCCTCCCCCTTCCCCACCTCTTCCCTCTCACTCGGCAATTCCCTCCCCCATCCCCTCCTCTACCCTCTCATTCGGCTCTCTCCATCACCTTTCACTTCCCTCACTCCTCAGCTTCCTCCTCGTTTCACTCCTCATCGGTCACCTATCCCCACTCTCCTACAACCACTCACTCACTCACTCACCCTCTCCTTTACCTTAGAGAATGCCATCTCATTATGACCTATAGTAGTTGAATTCGTAGATGTTGTAGTAGTTGTAAGAGTAGGCAAGTTGTAGCAGTAATAGTACGGTAGTAGTAGCTGTCGTTGTGGTTGTTGATGTTGTGGTTGTGTTTGTTGTTGGGGTTGTTGTGGTGGTTGTTGCTGTTGTTGTTGATTACCCTCGTCCCTCTCTGGTGTGACTCATTGTTTGTTGTCACGTGTTTCAGTTGTTTTTATGTAGCCTCGTGGATCAACACTAGTTATACTCGGCATTTGTTTTTCATCACACGCCCACCGGATTTATCATTTACAGAGACACACTGTTTGGATTGCAGTTGTTTGTTTTGTATGGCGTGTGTCACCGTGTTCTGTTGATGTGTATTTTTTAAATTGTTTATTGTTTAAATTGTTATATATAGAAAATAATGGGTCGCAGCTGATGGGTCGCACCGTGAAAAAGATCGTATATATAGTCCTACTGTTGTGAAAAACAAAACAAGGAAAAAGTAGTAACTAAAAATATTAATATAAGCTAAAAGGACGACATACCGTAACGATAATAATAATAATAATAATAATGGTACTAATAGATCAGATGTATCTCTTTACAACTGCACACAAGAGACAATGAATGGGTGGTGATGGAACTGCTACCCTCCCTTCCATCCCCATCTCCATCTTGGCCACGAACCCCAGAACCTCACCCATTGATAGGCTGTCGCTCTAACCACAACATTACGGAGACACCCTATAATAATAATAATGACAAATAATGACAATAATAATAACAATAATAATAATAATAATAGTAATAATAATAGTAATGACAAATAATGACAATAATAATAATAATAATAATAATAGTAATGACAAATAATGACAATAATAATAATAATAATAATAATAATAATAATAACAATAATAATAATAATAGTAATGACCAATAATGACAATAACGATAATAATAATAATAATAATAAGGATAATAATAACAATAATAATCATCATTTTGGTAGTCGTAGCAATTATCATAATCAAGGACGATGAAACTTTTTCGTTATGGTTCAGTAAAAACGTTATGATTATTAGTAGGTACCTTACAGGACTAATTTGTGCGCTGTAATTAATATGTTAATAATATCGCACTAGTATTGAAATTTGTATGAGGGTATTTGTGTATTGAGGCGAGGTTTGTGGTGCAGTACACACACACACACACACACACACACACACACACACACACACACACACACACACACACACACACACACACACACACACACACACACACACACACACACACACACACACACACACGGCTCAGATGAGAAGTTGGGTGTGAAGGACAAAGGAGAGTTGAGGTCAGCAAATGGAGAAAGATAATTAAAAGAGTTGAGGCAGGAAGGATTTCAGGAGAGAGGTTATATAGATGAGGGAAGGATCTTAGTGCAGGGCAAAGAACGATGAGAGAGAGAGAGAGAGAGAGAGAGAGAGAGAGAGAGAGAGAGAGAGAGCAAGTGGGTGATTGTGAAGCACTTGTTAACAAAGGAGTGGGATGGGAGGGGCATTGACACTCCCTCCATCCACCTTTTCACCTCTCTCTTCATCTTTTGTTCTTTTTCATCTTTATTCTCTTCCACACTTGTTTACTGCTATGAATATTTATCCATATTTATCAAGCCTCTTTTTCCTCCTTCAAATTAATTATATCCTATTTCTTCTTGATTATCTTTCGCTCCTCCACCCTTTCCTCTTGTCTATCTTTCGCTCTTCCACCCTTTCCTCTATTCTATCTTACTCTCCTTACCCTTTCCTCTTGTCTATCTTTCGCTCTTCCACCCTTTCCTCTATTCTATCTTTCGCTCCTCCACCCTTTCCTCTTGTCTATATTTCGCTCTTCCACCCTTTCCTCTATTCTATCTTACTCTCCATACCCTTTTTCCTCTTACTTCTTGTCTTGTCTTTCTAACCCTCCTCTCCCCTTTCCACCTGCCTGTGTTCTTCTCTTCACGCCTCTTCTTCCTTCTTGTTGGCTTGGTGCGCGTCTTGTTGTGTCGTGTCGTGTCTTGTGACCTGTTGGTGGTGTTGCGTTGTCTGTCCCTCGTGTCTTCCTTGTTTCCAGTCTGTTGTGCACCGTCTTGGTTGTTTAGTTCGTCTGGTGTCGTATTCTGTAGAGGAGGCTGCATGTGTTTTTCCTGTTGTATAATTATAGGCTGATGATGATGATGGACTATTTCCCTTGTGTTATATAATGTGGAGTTGTAGACCCAGAGAAAGGAGACGAAACCCTCCTTTTTTTTTTCCCTTTACTATATCCATTCACCAAACCGAAGCCCTTGACATGTCAGGAAGCCGAACCTGTTCTAAATTAGTTCACTTCAGGATACTGACTCAGTACTGAATCGTTTATACGACTTGCTTAGCTCATCATTACTGGTGAGATAACTCAGTCAATGAATTATACCACTTGTTCTTGTCAGGTTACTTAGTTAATTGCTGAGGCTTTCTATTGATATATTTGTTATATATTGTTCTGATCATATGTAGGGTAAGCCCTGCCTCATATATTAATTAAGCTACAGGATTTCCTGGCACCAGCTTAACGTTCATCTGTAGCCTATTCACCAGGTCAAAGGAC
This sequence comes from Petrolisthes manimaculis, assembly GCA_034508575.1. Lineage (NCBI taxonomy): Eukaryota > Metazoa > Arthropoda > Malacostraca > Decapoda > Porcellanidae > Petrolisthes > Petrolisthes manimaculis. The sequence continues at coordinate 25,427 of JAWZYT010005152.1, forward strand.
GACCCTGCTGACATTTACTTGCAATTCCAACTAGAAGCTCGGATTTGTATAGACAAATGTTTGGCGCTGGAGTAGAAAGTTTACGAGTGAATAATGTGAAGGACTTCTAATATTCCTCTCCTCCTCCCCCCTCTAAAATAAAAACAAAACAAAGCAAACCCTAAAGAGTGTAATGAGTCTCCCTTAAGCAGTGTGTGTGTGTGTGTGTGTGCAACCCTAACGATTATTAGATTGCCATGTTGGGGTGGTGGTGAGAGGTGTATGGGTGATGTGTAAACATACATACAGTACGAGTACATGTCCACCTTGAGTGTTTCGTAGGATGCTCTTTATCCCTCCTAACCCGACTCTAAATGGACCTAAATTATGCGTGTTTACACCCTACTCGGAGATAAACATGACGTTTTAAAATGACTTGAATGCTCGGCCGGAATTACCGTTGACTGGCTGGGAGTGCCTACAGAGGGCCGGGGAGGTGCTGACTGGCTGGCTGGGTGACACGCGATGGTGATTCGCTAATTCTTGGTCCCACGCCAGGCAGTGCTGTCCCAGCCAGGGACATGTGTGGCACTGAAACATATCTAGGGTGACCAGATGTTGCCTTCATGTCCTAGTTTTCCTCTTGGCTGCCACACAACTCACTGCGGCACACTGGCGTAATTATAGGTAAGCCTGCCGAGCTAATCTGACGTCAGATTTTTTGTTATATGAATAGTTTTTATAATTCTTTGTTTACTCATATGCTACTGCCAAAACTTCGTGTATCATATCGTAACCCGAACATATATTTGCATCAGGTGTGTATAGCCCAGGCTGGATGAAGCAACACATGACGTATTGATGGAGCAACACATGACGTCAATAGGCAAGTAATAAAAGGCCCCATACACGTATACTGTATATATAGTATTACTGAACGAGATCACGGTGTTGCATACATTACTAGTTTACCATTACACTTTGTACTGACTTTGTGTAGACAGTGGATGGTAGAGATAGTCAAGCTTATTGGTCTTGGAGTTAGTTACTGAATGAAGGCAGAGTTAAATGAGGAAAGTCAAGGTTGCATAATTATGGAGACAGTGGGACGGATTAATGTGTTTTGAGCCGAGGTCACCACCACCACCACCACCAACAACAACAACAACAACTATAAGCATCCTCGTAAGGACTAATTAATCTGCTGCTGTTTGAATTCCGCTTTATTCTTATTCCTTTGCATAACAACAACAACAGCAATAATAACCCCTGTTCCACACAAACTTATTATATTCTTTCCCAACATGAGTGTCGTATTAACCATCAAAGGGAAGAGTGGTCCTTGCATCACTCTTATCCTCAAATAATGTGCCAAAGGATGGGTACTGTAATTCACATGCCTGGTTGATTGGCCACTCGGTTCAGAATTTTTATTTATATTTTACTGTGATCACCAGGAATTCCAATAAATCGAGTAGGATTCCCCCGTGCTTATGTTGTGACTGACATGGAGGGCTACTGACTCCTACAAACAACGCCAGGAAACAAACAAACAAAACAAGTCCTTAATATACCTCGGTAAATCAGTAGGTAATCTGTTTCGTCACGAAGCTTGGAGGAAACGGTATCCCACAAATTCACCCGTGATATAATATGACTGACTCCCTTTAACCATCAGGCATGGTATGAAATATTTGGCGAGTTTAATAATACGAGCTTTACTGTATATCCCCGTGTAACAATACGACACGAGGATAAAATACGAATTAATTACTTGCCCGTGTATGTACCGTATGTGAGTTAGCAGTCCCGTGTAAGTACAGTAGGCTATATATGTGATAACCGTGAGTTAGTAGTCCCGTGTAACTAAACTGCTGAATTAGTATCCCGTGTAAACTGTGTCATATATACGAGTTTGAAGTCCCGTGTAACCCCTGTATATTATTAAGAGTGTAATAGGCCTATTTGTGTTAAAGGAATCGCTCTTTACAAGTGTATATATATATAGCACGTATATTATTGGCTCATTTGCAGTGCTGTGTAAGTGCAGAATGGTAAATATTACAAACCAAATTTGCAGTCCATTTTGAATGTATACACCTTATGTCGTGAGAGAAATGTACGGTACCGGTATTCCAAGTTGGCAATCCAATGTTACTAAAGTATAAATATATCGAGTGTAATATTTACCAAGTCAGCAATCCAATGTAAAGTAACCAGCGACTGTAGCCTAATATATTTGGAGTTAGCATTGCTGTGTAGTGTTGCAGTATAGGCCAGGCTACATGGGTTGGATATTGGAGTGTCGCAGGTTGGGCTCTCAGGCTCCGGCATTTTATAATTTGGCAGCGAATGTTTGGTATTTGTGGCAGCCCGTCCCCTCTGTCATCATCTCCCTGCCTCCCATACCTTCCCATACACTCTGATCTCCTCCCCCAACCCTCCCATCTCCTCTCCACCCCACCCATCTCCTCTCCACCCCTCCCATCTCCTCTCCACCCCTACCATCTCCTCTCCACCCCTCCCATCTCTTCCTACCCTCCGTTTCCCTTCCCTCTCCTACATTACCCTTCCCTCACCTACCTACCTTTCCCTTCCCTCACCTACCTACCTTTCCCTTCCCACTCCTACCTAACCTTTCCCATCCTAACGCCCCCTTGCCTCCCCATGCTTCACTCCTGTGCATTGATGTATTGTGTTCCCGTTATTTAGGGGTTAGGGGGCAGCTTTAGAGAGAGAGAGAGAGAGAGAGAGAGAGAGAGAGAGAGAGAGAGAGAGAGAGAGACTGTGGAGAAGTGTCAGAGGGGTGGTGTGGTGTAATGAGAGTGGGTGGAGGTTTTATATATAGTCTATTATAGAGGGTCCGAGGAATATCAGCGAATGAAGAAAAAAAGAAATGGGAAGGACTAGAAAAGTTATAACAAAATGCGCGAGTCTTGGAAAAAGGAACACGCGTGAATGAAAAGATTTGGCGAAGCTTAAAACATGAATACAAGAAAGAATTATGCG
>JAWZYT010005153.1:0-2500 GCA_034508575.1 Petrolisthes manimaculis
AAATAAACAGGTAATTAGTGTTCAAAATACAGGTAACTACACAAGTAATTAATGTCCAAAATACAGGTAAATAAACAGGTAATTAGTGTTCAAAATACAGGTAACTACACAAGTAATTAATGTTCAAAATACAGGTAAATATAGTTAATTAGTGTTCAAGGTAACTACACAAGTAATTAATGTCCAAAATACAGGTAAATAATGTCCAAAATACAGGTAAATATAGTTAATTAGTGTGTTCAAAATACAGGTAAATACAGTTAATTAGTGTTCAAAATACAGGCATAGGTACATCAAGGTAAGGTGCCAACTTTTCTAGCCTAGGCCTCCTGAATCTGGCACGGTGTGTGAGTGCCAACATGTCCAACTCACTCACGTCATTACTCCCATTCATCCGTAGTAAAGGAAGGCCAGGGGACATCAAGTAACTGTAGGGGGGGAGTGGAGGAGTGGGTGAGGTGTGGGTGGATGAGTGGGTGAGGTGTGGGGCGGGTGGGGTGGAGGAGTGGGTGAGTGAGGGGGGGAGTGGTGGGTGTGTGTGAGTGAATGGGTGAGCAGTGGGTGAGGATGTGAGGGATGGGTGAATGGGTGAAGGTGGTTTTCAATTGTGTCACAGAAAAAGAAAAGATAGATAGAGAAAACTTTTTATGTCAACAAGGAATACCTACAATGAGAGGACACAGGAAGAAATGAATTAAAAGAAGAGGAGATAAAGATGTACAGAAATATATAGTTTAAAAAATAGAGTAATAGACGAATGGAATAAATTACCAGAAGAAGTGGTGTGTGTGTGTCAAAAACATACATACATACATACATACATACACACACAAAGATGTACAGAAATATATAGTTTAAAAAATAGAGTAATAGACGAATGGAATAAATTACCAGAAGAAGTGGTGTGTGTCAAAAACATACATACATACACACACACAAAGATGTACAGAAATATATAGTTTTCCAAATAGAGTAATAGACGAATGGAATAAATTACCAGAAGAAGTGGTGTGTGTCAAAAACATACATACATACATACACACAAAGATGTACAGAAATATATAGTTTTCCAAATAGAGTAATAGACGAATGGAATAAATTACCAGAAGAAGTGATGTGTATCAAAAACATACATAACTTTTAAATAAAAATATGATAATTGTTTTAAAATACGGGAAATTACGAGCTGCACTCAATCCTGTAAACATACAAAACAAACACACAAACACACAAACCAGGATGAAAACACAACCAATCTGAAACCCTTAATAAATAAATAAATAAATAAATAAACATACTGTAAACGCAGAAACACAATAATAATAATAATAATAATAATAACCATAATAGCAATAATATTAATAATAATAATAATAATAGCAATAATAATAATAATAATAAAAATAATAAAAATAGTAGTAATGACAATAATAATAATAATTTATCTATCGTACTCACCACAACGCTGGACTCATCGTATCTGGTGGTATTTACGATGCCTCCAATACCACACAAGGTCACACAAGGTCACATAATGTCACACAAGGTCATAACATAACGTAAATTCGATAAATATTCGATAAAAAAAACACACACACACAACACAACACTTAGCTCATGACAACACGTGGGTGATCACTGTGTTGACATGTGCTCAGTGTTGCCAGGTCTCCTTGGCTACATACATATATCTTATTTTTTATTAATTAACAATATCAGAATTTCCTTTTTTTCATTCAAAGTTTAACATTATTAGAGTTTTTCTCTTTAAATTATATGTATTTTTTAATATAATTTCCCTGTGTGTGTGTGTATGTGGTGTACTTCAAAATTTTCTAAAATCAGACAAATTTTTCTGAAACTGGTAACACTGATTAATTTTCTGGCGCCAAAATTCAATCGTCTATTTACATAATTTTTATATATTTTTAATTATTTACTTTCTAAAATGTAATAAGATTTCTCTGTATTTTTTTTTTTTTTTAACGAAAATAGAAATCTCAAATTATTTTCGATTAATTATAAATGAAATTGTTGATTATTAGAATTTATATCAGTCATATCCTTAAAGTCCCATTCTCTATGTATTATTCTCATAGAAAACGTTATATAAGACCATAACCTTTGTATTTTGGTTTCTTTAATTAATGCACTCGCTTGAAGTTGCATTTTTAATTAAAGTAAATCATTTTCTTAGCAAATGAGGGGATAACAGGAATAAACAAGAGAAGAGAGAAGAGTAAGTATGGTTAGGTTAGGTTAGGATAGGAAATGAGGAAAGAGAAGGAAACAAGGTAAATAGAAGGAAAGGAGGGACAGTAAACACCAAGGAAATAGAAGGAAAGGAGGGACAGTAAACATGAAGGAAATAGAAGGAAAGGAAGGAAAGGAAACAATTGATATGATGATGAAATGACACGTGACATGACAATATGGTGTAGATATAATAATAATAACAATAATAATAATAATAATAATAATAATAATAATAACAATAATA
>JAWZYT010005153.1:7500-35000 GCA_034508575.1 Petrolisthes manimaculis
CGATGTCGTAGGTAGCGTCCATGTCGGTGGGAGGTAGCGTCTTTTTTTGCCGACACGTGTGTAGTAGTAGTAGTAGTAGTAATTGTTGTTGTTGTTGTTGTTGTTGTTGTAGTAGTAGTGGTGAGTGAGTGAATGAATTTTTCTAGTCGTGAATAAGTGAGTGAGTGAATGAGTAAATAAATAAGTGTGTGTACCCAGTGTAAATAAGTGTGTGTACAAAGTGTAAATAAGTGTGTGTATAAAGTGTAAATAAGTGTGTGTATAAAGTGTAAACAAGTGTGTGTATAAAGTGTAAATAAGTGTGTGTATAAAGTGTAAATAAGTATGTCCCTACCTTAAGTAATTGTAGTAATAATGCAACTTGTGTATGTCTGCCATCCACTACCACTAACATTCTATTCACTGAACTACCAGGCTGTCTTAGCAGAGTCAATAGGCATCTGTAAATATACATACATACATATTATACACATATATATTTCATACATACATATTTTATACATATATATTACATACATACATATTATATACATATATATTACATACATACATATTTTATACACATATATATTACATACATACATATTTTATACATATATATTACATACATACATATTATACACATATTTATTACATACATACATATTTTATACATATATATTACATACATACATATTATACACATATTTATTACATACATACATATTTTATACATATATATATTACATACATACATATTTTACACATATATATTACATACATACATATTATACACATATATATTACATACATACATATTTTATACACATATATATTACATACATACATATTATACACATATATATTACATACATACATATTATACACATATATATTACATACATACATATTATACACATATTTATTACATACATACATATTATACACATATATATTACATACATACATATTATACACATATATATTACATACATACATATTATACACATATATATTACATACATACATATTATACACATATATATTACATACATACATATTATACACATATATATTACATACATACATATTATACACATATATATTACATACATACATATTATACACATATATATTACATACATACATATTATACACATATATATTACATACATACATATTATACACATATATATATTACATACATACATATTATACACATATATATTACATACATACATACATACATACATATAACACATTCATATTATATACACGTACGTACATATCACATACACACATATACATACACCAGCTGGGATCTGAATATACACACATACATAGTATATACACATACATATTATAATACACATAATACATAAAACACACATACACACACATACACTACAGACATTCATACATATACACTACACATACACACCTGTAAACACATGACAATACCTGACTAATTACCTGATTTACCTGACAACACCTGACTAATTACCTGACACCACCTGATTTACCTGTGTGTGACTTACCTGTACAAGTAGGTAGGTCTGTTGCTAGCGAGGACCACCAGAGGGACATCACTGATAGCACTGTCTTTAAGCTGAGGTCAGGTCAGGTCAGGTCAGGGCAGGGCAGGTCAGGTCAGGTCAGGGCAGGGCAGGTCACGTTAGGGCAGGTCAGGGCAGGGCAGGTCAGGTCACGTTAGGGCAGGTCAGGTCAGTTCAGGTCAGTTCAGGTCAGGTCAGGTCAGGAGGGGTCACGGAGAACATGTAATATTAGATCCTTTAGAAATTATTTTAGAAACTACATATATTTCCTTAAAAGTACAGAAATTACCTTAGAAAGTATAAATATTACGTTAAAAGTCCATAAATGATCTTTAGAAAGTATAACTATTACGTTAAGAGTCCAGAAATTACCTTAGAAAGTACAAATATTACGTTAAAAGTCCATAAATGATCTTTAGAAAGTATAAATATTACGCTAAAAGTCCAGAAATTACCTTGGAAAGTACAAATATTTCCTTAGAAACTACAAAACATACCTTAATTAATAGTACAAGCACAATACCATAGAAAGTATTATGTACCTATACACAAAAATTACCATAAAAGTACAAAAAATGACCTTAAAATAAAATAATCCCTAGGTTACCTCAAGTTCAGGATAGGTCAGCGGGGCGAGGTCAGGACAGGAACACAGGTCACCGTAGCCATCGTACATCTGGCAGAACCGTGCGCGCGCAGCCTCAAGCGGGTCCTTACTGGTAGAGAAGCACGTGGTGTCTGTCAAACCATAACAAAACTATTATTTATTATTATTATTATTATTGTTATTATTATTATTATTAAATATTGGACGATGATGGGCAGAAACAACAGCTCTTCACAAACACACAGACACACACACACACACTTCTCTCCCACATTTCCTTCCCACCACACTGTCACGGTTTGATCCGTGATCATAAAACGTAACGTACGTAAGTAGTAGGATGCTATATATTATATATATATTAACAAAAGGACACCACGTGTGGGGAATGTTCTATAAGGCATGGAACAGTGGTATTTTCCTCAGTCAGGAAGACAAAGACACAGAAATTTGAAAATAAAGGAGTGCTGGTACCTGGTAATTAAGAAAGGTCCTGTCATGTGAGGTCAGGTGAGGTCGAGTACCCACTCACTCCATCCCGTGTCTGGAGGTATTGCTACAATTTTGCATTAATAACTATGCTATGGGGGCATCTATTACTTATTAAAATTGATTTTGAAGTGGAAGGGAATCATTTGCAAGCAGTTGCATGTTATGGGAAAAGTGATTTGCATGTATAACTAAAGTGTGAGTGACATATGTAAACGTAGTCAAGGACTAGGCTATGCGAACACATGAGAGGGAGGACAAGCATGGCCGACAGTTGGGCCAGGTAGAAAAAAGGTTAAATGGGGAGGAGTCAGAAGGGTAATTATCCACCACCCTTGTCCTGATTTTGAGAAATATATTTAGTTGGTATAGTACACTCCACGAAGCAACACGTCGTATCCAGCTCTCCTTGCCTTGCTTGGGGCCTATAGTTTTAACGTAACGTCGAAATTGTTTAATTACTTTTTCACAAGACTTATTGTTAATTAACTCACTATTCATTCGCTAGACGAGAATCAGTAAGGTGTCATTATAAAGGTGAGGAGAGGGCTGGCTGGAATTACGAGTGTGTGTGTGTGTACAAGGGACGAGTGTGATTGACATTGAAATATACCAACTGGGTTGCTTGATTTCCATTACTATTACGATAACGTAATTACCGTCTCCTGTGTGTACGAGGGGAAGTGCTAGCTTGTGATAAGTATATTAAAGTAAAGTAATATTACTGTTCCACGTGTACGCGTATGAGCGATAGTGGCCTAGCAGCACGTGTGGAGAGAAGCGACGAGGAGTAAGTACCGTACGTATATAGCTATCTATTGGAGCGTGAACGGAAGTGTGTGTGTGTGATTTTCTGATTGAATTTAATTATTCATTTTGTTGGCTTGGAATTTATTAATAAATAGAGAAAATTGTCATTTTGTGTTGTAATTGACCATTATTGCATGCTCTATAATCATACATATATAGCAGGACGAACCCAGAAATAAATTTATTGTGTTGGAGGGAAGGATACAGGGATTAACTCTGGGTAACTCGCTGCAGCCAACCAACGAGATTACATATTTCCAGCAAGGTAAGCTTTGGTAATTTATTATAAAGCTACATTCATTGATATCTAATCAGTCCACCCCCACATAATTGGCGCCCGAACATGGGACCTGCTCTTTGTATTAATTCCAGTCACACACGCGCACACCTTCACGAGTAGATAGATTACGGTTGTCCAGGAATTAAGGCAAAGGAAACAATAGAAAATATTTTAATATGTATACCGTAGCCGAATTAATGGAGGAAGCCCGAAGCTTGGGATATACAGATACGGTCGAGATTCGACAGTACGTAGAGCGTCGTCAAGAGGATGACAGGCTCGAAAGGTTGAGTCAGAGAGAGGCTGAAAAGGAACAGAGAGAGGCTGAAAAGGAACAGAGAGAGGCAGAAGAGAGAGAGAGAGCGCATGAAAGAGAAAGATGGGCACACGAGCAGAAAATGGTGGAACTGCAAGCACAGGCGAATAGTAGTCAAAGCAGTATTGCAAGCCCGACTACAGTAACCCCGAGACTACAACTGGCGAAGTATGTAGAGGGAGACGAAATTGAACCGTTTATTGAGAGGTTCGAGATGCTTGCAGACACATACGTCTTTAGTGACGATGTGAAGAAAATAGAGTTCCTTAACCTGTTCGATGGTAAAGCCCTTAGTATCCTCTACCGACTCGATCCTGACACCAGGAATTATGCGAGCATGAAAAAAGCTCTGTTACAAGCATATGGGGTGACGGTCGATGATGCACGGAAGCAGTTTTTGAGTGCTTCCTTGCAAGATAAAGAGACCGTTGCACAGTTTAGTGCACGTCTCGCTAGCCACCTGGATCAGTGGTTTGATAAGGCCGAAACACCCAAGACGTTGGAGGGGATAAAGGACTTGTTGCTTCGCACGCAACTAGAGAAGTCTTGTCCTCCAGAATTATCAGCTCAACTCAAAACCCATAAGATTAATTGCCTCAAGGAAATGGTGGAAATGTCGGATGCACATTTTACCGCATACGGTTACCACACGCGGGTTCAGTCGTGTGAGAATTTAACTCAGTTAAATAAGCCTTCCCAAGACTCTGCTGGTTCATATAATAAATCGAGTAATAATGATTATTCACAGCAGCAGAGTCAGGTTGTACGTCAACAACCTAATCCTCACTTTAATCACGCCAAGAAACAAGGCAATAATTATTATTCTCAGCAGTCAAGTCAGTACCGTTACCAGGGGAGAAGTAACGGGAAGAGTTATAATAATAACCACGGTGGTAATAAGGGTTATTATCAGCGATCGGCTGCTGCTACATATACATATAGTGAACCACAGTACCCAGCTGTAGGTACGGCAGCTACGACTAGCGCTGCTGGGGAAACTCCCGAGGGTGGAGAAGGATATACCCAGCAGACTACGGAAGCTCGTCAGGGTGAGAAGGATGAAGGGTTACGTCTTCACGGGGACCATCGGTGGTTTAAAGGGAAGTGCTAGCGTTGGGGCAGACCTTATGTCACGGTTGCCTGAGGAAAATCGAGCGAGTAACTAATTATGGGTTATAGTTAGGATTCAACTTACTCGTTTCATTGTTATCTTCGAGTGCAACGAGCACAAACCCTTTATCCAAACTCAGATTTGGGGTTCACCTCGGTCTGATGTTTGGATATTGTATGGGGTCTTCCAAGACTTGGGTTCCAGCGGTTATCCCTGACTCTAATCTTGGATGATTAATTAATATATATATTGCTTTACAGGAACTGATGGCAGTTGGATGGTCTCCAGAATAATTTTTTGCATTTTTATTATTACATATTATGTAACAATGACACAATGTATTACATACAACACACTTATATATTGTTTAAATGTGTACTATTGGTACTAGACATTACCAGGTATAATTATTCTTGCCACGGAGTTTCTCCTTAGATTTTAAAGTTAAAGTAACTGTTAGGAGTTTTTCACTCATTGGCAAAAATAAACACTTAACTGGTATTAAGTCATGACACATACAAGAATAAGTGAAGTGTGAGTGAGTTATTATTGTAATAGTTATACATGCAAAGACGTAATTACCACTTCATTATTTTATTAAACATTGCATAGAGCAATGTCTCTTCTGTGTGTGCGAATGTCACGGTTTGATCCGTGATCATAAAACGTAACGTACGTAAGTAGTAGGATGCTATATATTATATATATATTAACAAAAGGACACCACGTGTGGGGAATGTTCTATAAGGCATGGAACAGTGGTATTTTCCTCAGTCAGGAAGACAAAGACACAGAAATTTGAAAATAAAGGAGTGCTGGTACCTGGTAATTAAGAAAGGTCCTGTCATGTGAGGTCAGGTGAGGTCGAGTACCCATTCACTCCATCCCGTGTCTGGAGGTATTGCTACAATTTTGCATTAATAACTATGCTATGGGGGCATCTATTACTTATTAAAATTGATTTTGAAGTGGAAGGGAATCATTTGCAAGCAGTTGCATGTTATGGGAAAAGTGATTTGCATGTATAACTAAAGTGTGAGTGACATATGTAAACGTAGTCAAGGACTAGGCTATGCGAACACATGAGAGGGAGGACAAGCATGGCCGACAGTTGGGCCAGGTAGAAAAAAGGTTAAATGGGGAGGAGTCAGAAGGGTAATTATCCACCACCCTTGTCCTGATTTTGAGAAATATATTTAGTTGGTATAGTACACTCCACGAAGCAACACGTCGTATCCAGCTCTCCTTGCCTTGCTTGGGGCCTATAGTTTTAACGTAACGTCGAAATTGTTTAATTACTTTTTCACAAGACTTATTGTTAATTAACTCACTATTCATTCGCTAGACGAGAATCAGTAAGGTGTCATTATAAAGGTGAGGAGAGGGCTGGCTGGAATTACGAGTGTGTGTGTGTGTACAAGGGACGAGTGTGATTGACATTGAAATATACCAACTGGGTTGCTTGATTTCCATTACTATTACGATAACGTAATTACCGTCTCCTGTGTGTACGAGGGGAAGTGCTAGCTTGTGATAAGTATATTAAAGTAAAGTAATATTACTGTTCCACGTGTACGCGTATGAGCGATAGTGGCCTAGCAGCACGTGTGGAGAGAAGCGACGAGGAGTAAGTACCGTACGTATATAGCTATCTATTGGAGCGTGAACGGAAGTGTGTGTGTGTGATTTTCTGATTGAATTTAATTATTCATTTTGTTGGCTTGGAATTTATTAATAAATAGAGAAAATTGTCATTTTGTGTTGTAATTGACCATTATTGCATGCTCTATAATCATACATATATAGCAGGACGAACCCAGAAATAAATTTATTGTGTTGGAGGGAAGGATACAGGGATTAACTCTGGGTAACTCGCTGCAGCCAACCAACGAGATTACATATTTCCAGCAAGGTAAGCTTTGGTAATTTATTATAAAGCTACATTCATTGATATCTAATCAGTCCACCCCCACACACACACACACACACACACACACACTTCTCTCCCACACTTCCTTCCCCACTACACACACACACACACACACACTTTCCCCCCCGTATACACTCACCCAGGACAACACGAGGCACCAAAACATCAAGTACGACTCCAGCTGCCCACACCATGCCCACCTCGTCCTCCACATCTAGACTCATAGCTTCACCCCACACCCTCGTCCCCAACGTCGCCACCCACGCCAGGGACTCTCGTTTCTCTAGGGCTCCAGCCGAGTTGACCCCGAGACGATAAAGAAGGCGACGGCAGGTTGGGGTCAGGTTTTGGGCAGCGTCGTTCTGATGGTGGAGTGTAGGGGTGTGTGAGAGAGGGATAGAGGGGGTTGGGGGAGCTGGGGAGTGAGATGGGGGGGGTTGGGGAGCTGGGGAGTGAGATGGGGGAAGTGGGGGAAGGGGGAGGTGGAGAGTGAGATAGGGGAAGTGGGGGTTGGGGGAGCTGGGGAGTGAGATGGGGGAAGGGGGGGTTGGGGGAGCTGGGGAGTGAGATGGGGGAAGGGGATTACAGGGGGAGGTGGAAGAGTGAGATGGGAGAAGTGGGGGAAGGGGGAGGTGGAAGAGTGAGATAGGGGATGGGGTCATGTTTTGGTCTGCGTTGTTCTGATGGTGGGGTGTAGGGGTGTGTGAGAGAGGGATAGAGGGGGTTGGGGGAGCTGGGGAGTGAGATGGGGGAAGGGGAGATTGGGGAGGGTGGAGAGTGATATAGGGGAATTGGGAAAGTGTAGGTATAGGAGAAAAAACACTCACACACACACAAACACAGAAAAGAAAAACAAGAATTACAAAAAAAACATAACAAAATAAGAAAGAAATCACACAGACACACACACACACACACACACACACACACACACACACACACACACACACACACACACACACACACTGGACTGACCTTGACTGCGAGTATAACAATGTGACCTGGGGTGAGTGAGGTCAGAACGCTGGGTACCTCGTAGGACTCCCCGAAGATGGCAGTGGGTAGGTTCCTGATGTGAGGGGAGTGAAGGGGGGAGTAGGTGAGTGAGAAGGAGAGAGACACACACCTAAGAGAGAGAGAGAGAGAGAGAGAGAGAGAGAGGGGAGTGAGAGAAGGGGGGAGTAGGTGAGTGAGAGGGAGAGAGAGAGAGAGAGAGAGAGAGAGAGAGAGAGAGAGAGAGAGAGAGAGAAAGACAGACACACATACACACAGAAATTGACACACACACACACACACACATAGATATTCACACACACACACACATAGAAATTCACACACACACACACACACACACACACACATAGAAATTCACACACATACACATAGCATTTCACACACACACACACACACACACATAGAATTTCACACACACACACACACACACACACACACACACACACACACACACATACCCACCGTTTAAACATAAGAGTACCATCTTGAGGGTGAAGTACCAAGACGTAAATACCAGACGTCAACTCCCAGTCCGTGTACCTGACGTCGCTGGTACTCACGTTAGCCACCGTCGTCGTTACGTTCACCACCTGGCGTCACATCACGTAATAAAGGAGGAAATGGTAACGTAACACTAATATTTATTTTTTGGGGGTGTAATATGGATGTTAGGCTTTTTTTTTCTTTTTTTTTTTTATGTTATTGTTGTTGTTGTGGTTGTTGTTATTACAGGGAGATATTGATTCACTCCCTCATATATACACACTCCCTCCCTCCCTCACACACACACATTCACACACACTCCTTCCCTCACACACACACACACACACACTCCCTCACTCCCTCCCTCACACACATTCCCTCCTTCCCTCCCTCACACACACTCCCTCCTTCCCTCCCTCACACACACACATTGCCTCCTTCCCTCCCTCACACACACACACACACACACACATACTCCCTCCCTCCTTCCCTCCCTCACACACACACACACACACACACACTCCCTCCTTCCCTCCCTCACACACACACACACACACACCTACTCCCCCACTCCCCTACTCCCCTACTCACCACTCTGCCATCTACCCTAACTAGGAGTAGATGCGGTGAAGAGGTGACTTGGATATGAAGGTGTTGTGTCAGCCTTGTGTCAGCTCCTTCTCCTGACACTCCTCCTCCTCTTGTGTCAGCCCCTCCTCCTGACACTCCTCCTGACGATCCTCCTGACCCTGTTGCTGACGACGATGACCCTGACCCTCTTTCTCTTGCTGATCCATTTACTGCTGACAATTCTCCTGCTGACTCATCTACTCCTGCTGACACTACTCCTGCTGACTCATCTACTACTGTTGTTGCTGACTGCTGTTGCTGAGCTGATAATCTTTGGTCAGCTTCTCTCAGGTCCCTGTTGGCTACATACATACATACAATACAATACATACATACATACAATACATACATACATACAATACAATACATACATACATACATACATACATACAGTACATGAGTTGTTCAAGTACAGAAAAGTTAATTATTTAATCAATTTAATTAAGGTTTATTTCATTTCATCATGTAGATAAAATTTATATCAACATTAAAATTGATATCAACATTAAAATTGATATCAACATTAAAATTGATATCAACATTAAAATTTATATAAACGTTAAAATTTATATAAACGTTAAAATTTATATAAACGTTAAAATTTATATAAACGTTAAAATTTATATCAACATTAAAATCACTACCACTCACCTTCCCCCCATTACCCCCACTACCTACTACCCACCAATACTACCACTACCTACCTACCTCCCCCCTCCCCCTACCCCCAACCCCCCCCCCCCCCACTCACCTGCCCCCACTCACCTGCCCCCACCATTACGAGTTGTTGCGTCACCAGTACCCCAGCCAGTAGATACAACCACGTGACGCCCTGACCAACACAACCTGACGAAGGCGACGACGAAGGAAGAAGAAGAGAAGAGGAGGAGGAGGAAGAGGAAGAAGAGGATGAAGAGGAGGATGAAGAGGAGGAGGATGAAGAGGAGGAGGAGGAGGATGATGATGAGGAGGATATTGTTGGCCAAGCATCCTTCAGTCTCATCAAGAAGAAGGATTTTAAAGACACCATCATCCCTGTGAAAAAAAAAAAAGGATTGAGGAGGATTATAATTACTAGGGAGGATTAATGAGTAGGTTACTGGTATATATATATAAAATATTAATGATAAATAAAAAATAAAATAAAAAATTAAAATACTACTAATACTAATACTATTAATAATAATAATAAACGCTGCCCCCCCCCCTCCTACTACTACCAAGGTCAGTATAATAAACACACACTTTTCCTGTTGTCATTTTCCTCGTCACTCTATGCAAGAATCACGTGGTGTATACGATGATGGCTTGGTATCATGGCTCTTCTGTGTTGTGGCTAGGGAGTCATCGTATTTACAGTGACGGTACCACGCTATCGTATACACCACCACATTTATTGGTCTTGCATACTACCCCACTAGGAGTAATTTTGTTTTATATGTATTTTTTAAATCTATTTAATTATTTATGATTTTTATTTATTGATCTATTTATTGATTATATGGGTCTTAATTAGTATGAGTGACTGTACATCCACCCTCTTACCTGTATGTATGTATGTATGTGTGTGTGTATGTATGTGTGTGTGTGTGTGTGTGTAGCTGACGTGGCTACCGACTCTCCTTCCTTCGTGCTTTTAACTTTCTTCTTCTCTTCCTCTTATCAAACTCTTTAATAAGATGTTTTTAGGAATACTGAACCACCAAGATCTGTTATTATCATATAAAACAGTATCATTCACCTTTCCCTCTGTCTGTCATTGTTTGTGGGTTGTTGATCACTTTGTTAATTGTTGTTTACTCCTATACACAACAACACACACACACACACAGACAGACAGACAACACTACACACACACAGACACCACAACACACACGTTATAGCCTACACTTTTCCACATACACACACGTACTACACACTTTTCCACATGCACTATATAGCTCACATACACACACGTAGACTTTTCCACATGCACACGCACACACACCCACAATCCTGAATGACTGGGAATACGTCTATGAGGCACTATGTATATTTTCTTCTCCCCCACACACTACTATCACTTGTCTACCTGCATCTACCCACACTAACTGACAAACAAACCGACTGACTGGCTGGCGAGACTAAATTGGATCTGCAATATTTTCTGTAATTTCCTGGTTTGGTTATGACACATGTATGTATGCTTGCAGCCTCCAGGGAACTAACTCACTCTCATTCTCTCTCTCTCACACACACGCTCTCTTTTTCTCACACACACGCACACTCTTTTCCTCTCTCTCACACACACACACTCTTTTTCTCACACACACACACACACACTCTTTTCCTCTCTCTCACACACTCACATTCTCTATCTCTCTTTAACTTAGCGGACTGGGAATATGAAAACAATTGACGAAGGATATAAAAAGACCGTCCTATGCCTGGAAAACCCTGTTGGTAGGTACGGTATGACGAGGGAGAAAAAAGTGTATGTTTGAGAGGTGGGACAACGTGTATGAAGAAACTGAGAGGATAGGAGGGACAGATATAGTTAGTTAGTTAGTTAGTTAAGATTGAAGTTGTCTGGGGCTGAGAAGGAGGGGTCGTGTGTTTTCTATAGAGCCTCAGGGACCTACAGTACATGACCTATTAATTAACAGTACAGTATCATAAGGTTCATATAAACAAATCCAGTAATCAAACTTTTAATGCAACAATAAAAACACAGGCAGACACATGAGCAATAATTTACCCCCTCAAGTGTATCAAAGGGAGAAGGAGTGAGGGAGTTGTTGTAGTAGCAGAATAATCAGCACAATTGATACCATGCAAAATATCAATCAATTAAAGGACCCTGTGATTGTTTTTGAGACTTATTGGTTGGTGGTTTCCGGTTCCTCCTCACTATGCCACGAAACAAGCTCCTTCAATGTGGGTGGTGTTTTCGTTGACAGAATACAACAATACACAAACCTAAAACTGAAATAAGGTTGAACATACATACTGTATACTGTACTTTACTTTACTCATAATGCAGAAGAAACTTAAAGTAAAATATTATGTGCTAACAAGGTACAAAAGTTTAATATCCAGATTAACACATTCAAGCTCAAAAAGTCATGGAATATTTTATGCTAATGATGTTTAAGGACTCTGTCTGTGATCATATATGAGAATTGGAGGCTTCCGATTCATCCTGACTATGCCACGACACAAGCTCCTTCCTTCAAAATAGGTTGGTGTTTTGTGGCAATTTTTGAAGGATTCATTTTCCTCCAATTTTCTTACTACACCACAGGGTTCCTTAAGGCAAGTAACTGTTGTTGTGGGCAAATTGGAGCACACGCAGCCCTCCGAACTCATTCATAAACCACGTCTCTACAGTTTTTATGTGGAGGGATTCTGTTGCTTGAGATACTTGGAGGAATCAGAGCCCACGAATTTTCCACAGCAGGTTACTTCCCTTAATTAAGTTGGTTCTGCTTCCCATCAACAGGGTCATTGTACTGATCAACATCAATACTGAGTCCATTCCTTTTCTTGCATCTTGGTTCATTGTTTCTATTACAGTCGCTCGGTTGCCACTTTGGGATTGGACTTTCCTCTAAATTAATTTCACACCTACAATCATTCTTTTTCTCTCACATGTGTTACTGTATAAAAAAACACTTACACACAGATCAGTCACGACCAATACATTTGCTTTGCTCGCACACTCCTGATGAAAAACAGGCACTTGAGTATCACAGAACAACATCCTCATCCCCTCCTCCTGCACCTGCCACGGACACAATCCACACTGACGTCATCAAAGACATGTCCTCTCATACACTTCCATGAGTAGACTTCCCAGGTGTTGTTACTCAAGACACACTCGTGGAACACCCAGCACTTCTCTGAGTCGCCTACCAGTCCAGGCTGGAAGCAGATGGGATGAGCCGGGGGAAGTGCTGGGGATTCCTCAGCCAGCGTAACCACTGCCTCCATAATAGCAGTCTCCAGGTCAGGTGCTGCTGGTAAGTTTATACTGGTACTGGTTCCAGGCTCATGATGAAGCTCTGGATCTTGGGGCTCCCTTGGATCTTCAAACTGGTCCTGGAATTGTCCCTGGTCTTGCTGGGTATGTTGTGGAGGTCTTCTGTCCTGGAATTGTCCCTGGCCTTGCTGGGTGTCATGTGGAGGTCTTCTGTCCTGGAATTGTCCCTGGTCTTGCTGGGTGTCATGTGGAGGTCTTCTGTCCTGGAATTGACCCTGGCCTTGTTGGGTATGTTGTGGAGGTCTTCTGTCCTGGAATTGTCCCTGGTCTTGTTGGGTATGTTGTGGAGGTCTTCTGTCCTGGAATTGTCCTTGGTCCTGCTGGGTGTCATGCTGAGGTCTTCTGTCCTGGAATTGTCCCTGATCATGAGGGACTGAATCGTGCTGAGGTCTTCTGTGGTCCTGGAACTGTACCTGACCTCGCTGGGACGAGTCGTGTTGGGGTCTCCTTCGATCCTGGAACTGTCCCTGGCCTCGTTGGGAGTCATGTTGAGGCCTTCCCTGGTCCTGGAATTGTCCCTGACCTCCTTGTTGGAATGAGCTAACCTGAGGCCTTCTCTGGTCCTGGAATTGTCCCTGGACTCCTTGTTGGAATGAGTCCACCTGAGGTCTCCTAGGGTCCTGGAACTGTCCCTGACCTTGTTGAGATGAATCATGTTGTGGTCTCCTTGGGTCCTGGAACTGTCCCTGGCCTTGCTGGAATGGGTTGTCTTGAGGTCTTCTATGATCTTGGAATTGTCCTTGGTCAGGCTGGAACCCAACATGAGGATTTTGTCGACCCTCAAAAGGTATTTCCTGTGGCTGGACTGGATCATCTTGAGATGTTTCTTGATCTTCAGAATGTCCTGTAGTTAACTGAACTTTATCATCTTGGGTTGGTTGGTCTACTGGAAGTTGCCCTTGATCTGGACCAACAGATTCCTCTGGAGAAGTCTGTTCATCCTGGAATTGACTATGACTGGATTGGAATGACTCAGTTTGTGGTATTTCTTGGTCTGCTTGGGGAGAATGGTCTTGAGAGTTTCTTTCACTCTGAAACTGTCCTTCTTGTGGTCTGAAGAACTCATCATGTACCTGATCCTCTTTTGTTACAGAAGTTTCACTGTTAGACTGTTGTTGGTCATGAAGTTCTTCATGATGCTGTTGAAAAGTGGATTGGCTGCCTGGAACATGGAATCTGTTTTGATTTGGAATTAACACATCTTGTTGTTGGGGTGGAGAGACTGGACTCTGAGTAGCAACTTGACCACGTCTCCTTGTCACCATCTGTGTACGTCTGGTTCCTGTGTGTAATTGTGAGGTTCTCTGAGGCACTCTTACCCTTGTAACAGATGATTCACCTCGTCGCCTCACAAGCTGAGGTGTTGGCACTGGCCTTGGTCTTTGTTTGGCATGCTGTATTGAAAATGTTGGAACCTCCAGACGAGGCACAGTAAAATCTATCTTCTGTGGCTGTGGTGGTCTGCGTCGTGGCTTTGCCTGTGGGGCTGGAGAGGTAAGGGTATTCACTTCCTTTTCAGGGACTGGAATAGTGACAGGGATGATTGTGGTTGGTTCCACCGTGGTCATCTCATTGTCCAACTCTTCATATGTGGTAGGTTCCATGGTGGTGGGAAGTGGAGTAGCTGGTTCAGCAGTATCCTCTACTCCCAGTACTGTCACCGCTGCCACCTCCGCCTCTGCCTCAGTACGCGGCTGGACATTTGGTTAACAATTATTATAATGCATAATGAATCTTGTAATTAAATATTTCAATATTCCAATACAGTATTTCAGAGGTATAAAATACTTAACAGGATATTCACAAACCACAATAACTTATGCAAGAATAGTGTTAGTAATGTTAGCATAATGCTTCTCTTGTAATTATTAGTATTTTTTATAAATATTATTGATCATGCTCTATAAGGTACACTTATACATGAACTTTCAGATTGTTGTTAGTTTTATGTTTAATTTATCATACAAGAATAATGTTAATCATGCACTTACTGTTCTTTTATACATGTGGAGTGTTTGCCATGTTATAATGAAGTCAAGATACCAGTGTATGTCACAGTCTAACTCTTATGGGTTGACAAATACCATTCACATTCACTTTGTCTTCCTTTACTAACCCTGACTAATAACCTTGTCAAGAGTTATTTACATGAATGAGTTCATTACTATACTATACATATGAAAAGTATAATTACAATAACTATGGAGTTGTGTAAACATTGGTCTTTCTGTCATTAATTTTACCCACAAACCTTGGAAAAATATACACTAATAAATGTAGTAAATTATATCTAGTAAATTATATCTTAGTCATGCTTGCCTTTGATTAGTATTAGTATAAATCATGCAATTCAAACACTAACAAAATTATCTTCTTTAAGGGGGTGTGGGAATAGCGGGACAGGCTTTGGGGGGGGTAGGGGGGGTATTTTGGGGGGTGCGGGAGTAGGGGGACAGGCTTAGGGGGGGTGCGGGAATAGGGGATAGGCTTTCTACCCCCCCAAGCCTGTCCCCCTAATCCCATACCCCCTCCAAACCCCCCCCAAGCCTGTCCCCTTACTCCCGCACCCCTCCAAAGCCCCCTAAAGCCTGTCCCCCTATTTCCGCACCCCCTTAAGTAACCCAATGCCATTCCTTTATGCTATTACTGAACATTATAAGCATTTTTCATATTTGTTGTATACTAATAAATGTTAAATAAACACACACTTTACCAACCACCAAGGATATTAGTAAACAGGATTAGATAGAGTGTGTCAGGGTAATCAGCTTATGTACCAGCCACAGGCATCTGAAATAAACACAGAGGAAATGACTACTTGAATTTGTACTACACATTACATTCACCAAGGTTAGATTACAAAGGATATAACTACAGTACTTGTATTTGTACTACATTCACCTAGGATACAAAAGCAATGACTACAGTACAGCACTTGTATTTGTACTACACATTACAAAGAAAATTACTACGTACTTGTATTTGCTTACTTTATACTACATTCACTAAGGTTCTTACTTAGGAATTATTTGCTTCTGACACATGCAGGTAAAGTCATCATGCACTACAATACATTCTATGGAGTAATTTATGATGCAGAGTTTCTTAATTAAAGTTTAGAGAGCCAACAAATTCCTCCCTAATTTTGTTGTTGGTAAATCTGGAGCAAACGATTCTTCCAAACTATTCCAAGCAACAGAACACCATTATCTTTGTTCATCTGGTCCTGTTGTTTCCTGGCATACTCTAGAGGAATCAAGGCACTCCAATGTACCAAAAAAGAATGATATACTGTACTCCCTTAAAATTTAGAAAGGCCAGGTAAGCCTTACACCCCAGAGATAAATTTTACACTTTAAAATCTATAAATTGTCAGCTTGATTCACTAACTTTACAAAATGACCAATATACGAGTGTAGAAATCAGATTCGACTTAATTCAATTCAAGAAAAAAAATTCAAAAACTGTACTGTATATTTTATGGTTGTCTACAGGTTCCACTTTACCCATTACCATCTTTTCTACTGTAGCCTACTGCATAATTTTACTTCACACTAATCTTCTGCACATTAGTTTAAAGTTGGCTCATTGCAAACTACAACAACAACAACAACCAACATTAATTCCCCTTGTTGACATTGCAATATAAAACTTCACCATGCGTATGCAAGTACACACACACGCACACACACACACACACACACACACGCACTCCATGGTTGCCTTGTGGGAAAACCAGGTCAATTTCTCAAGGATATTTGACCAGGCAGCTTGAGAAACAACTACAATAATAACAACAACAACAATAACAAACATACAATCTGTACTACTGTATATATAATGTGGTTGTAGACAAAAGCACAACAACAACAACTGAAGCAATTAAAAAAACTGACCTGTGTTCAAGACATATGATGCAGCCAACAAGAGTTTTGCATCACTCCTACTCACTCATTGTCTTGCCTAAATAATTTCACTGTAAGGAACAGAAATGACATCCTCCTTTACGATACACAAAGATGCAGTACCGTTCACTATACATACTACAAGTCTCGGTTAAATATTTATACTGCACCCTGCCAGGCTTTGTTGAGGCTCTGAATTATCTGACACTGCATCAAAATATTTCTGCCATGATTAATAAAATATATCCAGTGATGTGGCAGATGACTCCATTACATTTTAAACTACCCGGTATATACTGTACTGTACATAATTTTAATATCATTACTTATCACCTCAACTACTGTGTTATAAACAGCACATCTGTATACAGTATGTACAGTACTCACTTTCCAATAAGTACATTATACCTAGACCATACATGAAATGGAAAGCACACTATACACAATTATATACAGAAAAAAGAACAGAATGGACAATATCTAACAGAATTTATAAAAGTTAAGAAATTCTAATGTTGGGGTTGAAAAAAAAAAAAAGGGATGAGAAGTAAGAGATGGCTAAGACAAATAATGAAGATACTGAGAGACAAGGAATATCAGCACAGCAAAGAATATGAAGGATATCAGGAGGCCAGATTCAAGAAAAGTGTCCTAGTGTAAACAATGGTGATTAATAGATAGATTCATATTTCTGATATACTTGGAATCAGCTGCTGGTACTGAAAACATTACTTATAGCATTTGGATGTGTTATGTCAAGTTGTATGTACAGTTACCCACACATGAAGCTGGTGGGGCTTGTTATATGTAAGGTACTGTAGCTACAAAGGGAAGGAAAGTGAACAAAATATGTAGTTTATTGATGGGCAGACAGTAAAATATTATTACTGTCTGCCTGTCAACAAACTATAACTTTTGCTTACTTACTTCCTGTTGTCACTACCTCACAAGAAGCGAGGTGTACCAGCTTCATGTGTGGGCAACTGTACAATATGTTCTGGTTTAAAGTGTATCATATCATACAGAAAATAATACAGAAACACACTTAAGAAGGAGGAGCCGCTCGTTAAGGGGGAAGTTTTATGTTGGTAAATCTGGAGTAAACCGAATCCTCCAAACTATTCCAAGCAACAGAACACTATTATTTTTGCTCTTCTGGTCCTGTTTCCTACCTGGCATACTTTGGAGGAATCATGGCACTCCAATGTACCAAAAAAAAGAGTTGCCACCTTAATTAATGGCAATATTTCACCACCACTGAGAAGAACATCAGTATTAAAAACTCCTTCTCAAATTATAATGTTTCCATACTCATAGTCCAAGATATACTACTCCTACTATGCACAAAAGTCACGTCACCTTCTACTTTTTAACTTATTCATGTATGTTGAAAATAAGTATCATTATTCTGAAGGAACGTAGGTTATAAAATCACCAGTGTCAACTATTGCAATCACATCAAATAATTATAATATTTGTGTTGGGAGAGAAAAGCCGGAGAGCCAACAGAGACTTTGAGCATCAGAGTACACTAATGAACAGTGATAAAAAAAACAATTCAGCATTTTTATTCTATGGACATAAGTGTAAATATTCAAAGCTTATACAAATTTTGGGAAGGGAAATGATACTGCTTTATGATAGTAAGTTTATGTGCATACAAACCAACTATCACTGCCAATTACTGTATTATTTTGTATAAATTATTCACAAACAAGCTTTGAAATATTACACCCTTGGCCATGAAAAATCTGCTAAATTGCAATAATACCTCCACCACCACCACCCCCACCACCCCCACCACCCCAAGCCTCACCAGCGTCCAGCAAACCAAGCCGCCACCGCCACCGCCAAACCCAGAGCCGCCACTGCCAAGGGTCGTTGCCAACCACAGACACTCACCGCCGGAGTGGTGGCACCAGAACCAATTGCATCCAGCCACATCTGACTGTACTGACTGTTGTCTGTCACTTGGTACTCAAAGTCAATGGCTCGGAACAGCTCCAATCTGTGGCTGTAAACAACAATGAATAGTTGTATGTAGTAACACTCATTTAGTCTATCACTTAGTGGTCCTCAATTTATTACGTACACTATACTGTACTATACTGTACTTTTAATCACTTTCATATCATTGTTAGTCTGTTGTAGAAATAATGGATATGAACTGTACAGTACTTATCCAACAAGCATTATGTAATACACATTATATAAATTGACAACATCAGAGTTACCAAGTCTTCCTCTTACTGTAGTTTTGATTTAGAGATAAAATAGTTACCCCAAACAACAATGGATAGAGTGTACATATACTCACAAGTCCGGCTGTGTATAGTTTGGATTATTGGTTGGGGCAGGATAGAGAGCTTGGTATTCCCGTTTGCTATCAACACCGTGGATGGCATAAGCGTTCATTCTGGTGACATTGGGAGGGAAGTATCCAGGTGGGATCATGGCAGACCCTTTCCATGTACCCTGTAATAACATATTTAAAGATTAGGGGAGGTGACTGAATGGTTAGTATACTGAACTCACAACCTAATCATACCCAATAATCAGGACACTATTTTCACAGTCTACGAGGTCTGAAAATTTTGTAACTGCAAATATAATGTTCTCACTGACCATCAGGACTATATCTATCATAATACATTGTACCCTCACAGTTGTAGTAGTCAAGATAATACACAAGATAATACATTGTACCCTCACAGTTGTAGTAGTCAAGATTTGTCCTTATGTGCCACTCATTCTAAGACACACCAAGTGTAACTGTTAGCACTGAATATTACACTTAAATATCCATACCTGAATATTCCACTTAAATATCCATAACTGAATATTCAACTTAATTATCCATAACTGATATTACCTTTTACCTGACTGACTGATGTGTGTCTCATTACCCCTGACTGACAGCTTTAAAGAATAATAATTAGCTCTTATGGTCCAACCCCGTCCAACCCCATCCTAAATGGGAAAATACGGACGTTAAACGAAAATGATGGTATTATTCCTGATTATTTACCGTCACCTACATAAATAAAAATTACTCTAGTACTTACCAGGTCTATTTAATAGACTGAAAAAACAACTAGGCCTATATATCGTAGGAAAAGTTTTTTTTTTTTTTCGTAGGAAAAGTTTTTTTTTTTTTTTTCGTAGGAAAAGTTTTTTTTTTTTTTTCGTAGGAAAAGTTTTTTTTTTTTTTTTTTTTAACTGACAACTTAAATTATCTGGTACTAGTCCTAAACCTGAGTCATTATGTATGCCTCAAGAGGTTCAGAAATACCTGTACTGTACTAATATTTGACTCCTTGAGAAAAATTGTCTGGGTGGTCGATCAGTTGGGGATTATCTGCTAGTGTTACTGACTATTGAGTCTGGGCAAACACTCATTGCTTTAACCTAAGAACTGTAAAGTGGGTTACACACGGGAACGCCTGTTGGTGAAGGATCAGTCCTCTCGGTGACGACGTAGTCAAGTGGAAGGGAATGTTTGATGGTGTTCCGTTGACCCTTGAGAAGCAGCAACAGGTGTTCTCCCCACGGCCCAAGCTCAACTTCCAGGTACTCCTCGTTGTCATTGAGGAAGAACATCTCCACCACTAAAAGCAACAAACAGGAAACCTTCAATATTCACGGCTTCTACTTTCCGGTACTTCTCATTATCACAGGGGCAATAACATCTCTCTCTACCTTTGAATAAATATACAATACAACATAGGATCTTTTCAGCCTTAGAGAGTGTCAGTGGTTTATTCTTCGCAAAAATTGTCTGGAGTTGATCATAATACAAGAGATGATATTGCTAGTAAAATATCACTTCTAATATTTCATAACACACACACACACACACACACACACACACACACACACACACACAGCACTGACCTTCATAGTCCCATAGGCCATAGAAGGGTTTTCCTGGAGTGCCGCTTGGTGCCGGGTCGTCATAGAATGGTGCCGTAACGTTCAACTCAACACCAGCCTGGGGGAGTTACAAATTATTACAAGCAATGCATCTATCAAGTTTAAGGGGGTATATAGCACATTGTTTTGGGTGGTAAATGTGGAGCAAATGATTCCTCCAAACTATTCTAGGTAACAGGATACCATTATATTTCTTCAAAGGGGTCTTTTTCCTAGAATACTTTGGAGGAATCATGGCACTCCAATCTACCAAAAAAGAATTATATACCACTTTAAGATAGGTAGGTTTCGTGGGCCTAATTCGTTAGTACTTCAAAGAGAGGTCAGCCTGGATTATTTTTTCACACATTATTCTGTTATTTCTAACCTCAAAGCTAAATTTATTAATGATTTGTTGAGATATGGCTAAGGTGTTTCAAAACAAAGATACTGTACACAACAAAATCTTTCATGCATATTATAAAGATTTTATCATGCTACACTTTGCACTTCCTGTATCTAAAGAAAATATATACTGTTCTGTATGAAAGGAGACCATTTAAAACTTTAGTACCAATCACAAACTTCTTTATGTTACATGTCACAACAACAAAACATTATCCAGTGAGGCTAACTAAATTAAGGAGAAAACATCACATCTGCAGACAAATATAAACTACATAATAACTATTGGATAGGTTTATACAACATGTATTTATGAATGCATGCATGTATGTCCAGTACGTATGTATGTATGTATATACTGTATGTAGAGCCACGAACAGTAATAAGTATACTGTTTTGGTTGAAGCTTTGAACATTCCACCACCAATTCACCAATGAACTAATTCCAATGGAGATTAAGCTTAGTGTCTATTTATTTACTGTCTCTAAGAGGTATTCCAAGCACACCTGAATACTTATTAGTGCTTGTGACTGTATGTCCTGTCCTGTATGTATGTAAGAATAACTTACCTCAAAGCCCTGTAGAGTCAATTCAACAGGTGTGGAAGAAAGAGGTTTGCTGTCCCATGTGGTGGTAATCTGGTACCTGAACATTCTGGAAGTATGTACAGTATAATTATATAGTATGTATGTAGGAAGCATAACAATATTACCATAACAAAATACAGTAGCCTACTAATAATATGATGGCTTAAGGAGAGAATGTTTTGTTGGTGAATTGGTTGGCTATTGATTCTTAATGGAAGATTATTTTGTTGGTGAATTGGTAGGTTATTGATTCCTCCTATCTATGCCAGAAAATGGATGCCCCTGAATGGTATTAATAGGGGATCTGAGTTGGCCATGTATGATTTTTCAAGCACTATTATCACTGTATGTATGTATGATACAGTACAGTACAGTACAAATGTTGTATCGACCACATACGAGTGATTCAAATACTGTATAATAATATATACAATTTACAAAACAACAAAACATAGAACTGTAAATTATATGAAATTATATGATACACATTTGAATTTGTCATGTGTTTTAATTAATACACTCTGTACTACTAAGTATTATGATATTATGATATGGAACATTTGTTGAGTCAAGCACTAATGAGGAATTCAAGGATATGATTAACAAAAATGTCCTGTAATTCAAGGATAATAATTAACAAAAATATCCTGTGATTCAAGGATAATAATTAACAAAAATATCCTGTGATTCAAGGATAATAATTAACAAAAATATCCTGTGTTTCAAGGATAATAATTAACAAAAATATCCTGTGATTCAAGGATAATAATTAACAAAAATATCCTGTGATTCAAGGATAATAATTAACAAAAATATCCTGTGTTTCAAGGATAATAATTAACAAAAATATCCTGTGATTCAAGGATAATAATTAACAAAAATATCCTGTGATTCAAGGATAATAATTAACAAAAATATCCTGTGATTTAAGGATAATAATTAACAAAAATATCCTGTGATTCAAGGATAATAATTAACAAAAATATCCTGTGATTCAAGGATAATAATTAACAAAAATGTCCTGTGATTTAAGGATAATAATTAACAAAAATATCCTGTGATTCAAGGATAATAATTAACAAAAATATCCTGTGATTTAAGGATACAGTATAATTAATAAAAATGTGCTGTGATCTACTGACTTACCCTTCCAATGAATCCTGCCAGAGTTGACTCATGGGTGCCTGACTCTGGTTGGGCAGCAGGGAGGACAAGTCAATGGGATGGAAGTACTGAAGGGCATGGCTGTGGAAGGAACACAGTATTATTATTATTATTATTATTATTATTATTATTATTATTATTATTATTATTATTATTACTATTATTATTATTATCATTATATCATTATTATATTATTATTATTATTATTATTATTATTATTATTATTATTATTATTATCATTATATCATTATTATATTATTATTATTATTATTACAGTATTATTATTATTATTACTATCATTATTATTACTATCGAGGGAGTTAGTGAGTGACGTACAAATCCGGTGCGGTGGTGTTGTGGTCGGCCGGGTAGAGACTCTGATACACACGCTCACTACCGGACCCATGGATGGCGTAGGCGTTGAACTTGGTCACCTGTAAACATTAATTAAACATCAACAACAACAACAACTTTGTCTGGGTGTTAAAATGGGAGATTCTTTTGTTGATGAATAATTAATTGAAAGGATACTGTTGATTCCTCCAAACTATGCCAGGAAACAGATGAGTTTAATGGTTCTTATATGGGATCTGTTTTGTTGGGTAGTTTGGAGGAATGAGTAGCCTTCCATAAACATCAACAACTTTGTCAGATGATGTAGGTGTTAAGAGGAGATTGTTTTGTTGGTGAATAATTGGACAGATATTGATTCCTCCAAACTATGCCAGGAAACAGACGACCTTAATGTTTCTACAGGGGGATCTGGTTTGTTGGATAGTTTGGAGGAAGCAGCAGCCTTCCAATTTACGATAACGAGAACCTCCCCATAATTAATTAAGGGACCCTGTGTTTGTGTATAAATAAGACCCGGTGGCTTCTGATTCCTCCTGACGTTTGTGATCAACATGTGATAAACTAACTACATTGAAAGCAGAGGAGAGGTATTTGATATCTGTGTGTACATAATTATACAGTACAGTATCTATAAGCAATAATGTAAGCTAACAGCCGTGTATTATTGTAACAAAAAATGTATAATCTAATCAGCACTATGGATATGAAAAGTCTCACACTGATACAAACACAACTACCAATTATTCACATGACAAAATAATTTCACACTTAATCATACTCCAAGAAATTATTCCCCCCCAAAATAAAAAAATGACTGTGATAAAAAGTGATTGTGACTGACCGTTTCAGGAAGGTACGAGACCGGTATGTTGGCTCGACCCGTCCATGTGTCAGCCGTCCTCTGTGTGGTGACGGTGAGTGGCAGGGAGTGACGGATGGTGACGCGCTGGCCACTCAACAGAAGTACTATGTGTTGACCCCACCTGTATACAAATAAATCAATACACTGTTTGTTGTATACTGTAAACCTTTATTATTCAGTACAGAGGCAAAAGTCATGTCTCCCTCCCCCTCCCCCTGTTAAACAAGACTGTATGTACTGTACTACTCTGTTAAACAAGACTGTACCTTTAAACAAGACTGTGTGTACTGTACTACCCTGTTAAACAAGACTGTACCTTTAAACAAGACTGTGTGTACTGTACTACCCTGTTAAACAAGACTGTACCTTTAAACAAGACTGTGTGTACTGTACTACCCTGTTAAACAAGACTGTGTGTACTGTACTACTCTGTTAAACAAGACTGTATGTACTGTACTACCCTGTTAAACAAGACTGTGTGTATATACTGTACTTACGGGCACACCTCCACCTCCACGTATTGGTTCTGGTCATTTAGGAAGAACGCCTCCACAACTGTTATGGGGGTAATTCACTTTTATTACATTACACAAATTACTCTACCGTATATGGAAAAGGTAAAATTTGGCCTGAAAATACTGTATATCAAAGCTCAAAATCATACAGTAGGAATATATCATGTGTACAGTGACAAGCACTAATAAGTATACAGGTTTGGTCGAAGCATTGAACAGTCCACCACTAATTCACCAACGAAGAAATTCTAATGGAGATCTTATTGTGGATTGATTTACTGTCTCTAGGTATTCAAAGTACACCTCCATACTTACAAGTGCTCGTTATCTAAAACATCTTAACTCATCTATCTAAAAACATCCATACGCATCAATCTAAAAACATCTATATGCATCAATCAAAAAATATCTATACGCATCTATCTAAAAACATCTATACGCATCTATCTAAAAACATCTATACGCATCAATCAAAAAACATCTCCGTCAAAACTGGGCCGCTGACCTTCGTAGTCCCAGAGGCCAAAGAAGGGCTGGCCCGGGGGACTGTCGGGTTGGGGCGGGTCATTGAAGAACGGAGCTACGATATCGAGGTACAGGAACCGTCCGTCGGGGCTGGCGGTGAGGGTCAGGTTCACCGGGGGTTGCCGAGTTATGGGGTCGCCGTTCCAAGTGGTGGTGATGGAATATTTTAGTGATCTGAAGAGGAATAAATACATCAGTAAAAAATATAATACAGTATATAAGTTGAGTAATAAATATAATACAGTATATAAGTCGAGTAAAAAATATAATACGGTATATAAGTTGAGTAAAAAATATAATACAGTATATAAGTTGAGTAAAAAATATAATACGGTATATAAGTTGAGTAAAAAATATAATACGGCATACAATTTTTTTTAGAATAGTATAGAATAAATTAAATATATAAGAGTTACGGTAATTATAATTCAGTCTGGAAATTCATTATTGTCGTGAAGGTTTCTGCGTATGTTTTGAAGGGGAAAAAATACACGAGTAAAGTATAGTATGATATATAAGTATAGTACTGTATATAATTTTATTTTTTAGTATAGTATAGAAGTCAGGTTAGGTTAGATTAGGTTAGGTTAGGTCAGATTACCTTAATGTCTTATATGGTTGGTTTAGTTAGGTTAGGTTAGGTTAAGTTAGGTTAGGTTAGGTAAGGTAAATTAAGGTTAGGTTAGGTTAGGTTAGGTTAGGTTAGGTTAGATTAGGTTAGGATAGGTTAAGTTAGGTAAGGTAAATTAAGGTTAGGTTAGGTTAGGTTAGGTTAGGTTAGGTAAGGTAAATTAAGGTTAGGTTAGATAGAAGGTAAATTAAGGTTAGGTTAGGTTAGGTTAAGTTACGTTAGGTTAGGTAAGGTAAATTAAGGTTAGGTTAGGTAAGGTAAATTAAGGTTAGGTTAGGTTAGGTTAGGTCATGTTAAATTTAATTATTTATTGACATTTTGGACTTCGAAAAATAAAATAAGATTGAATACATGAATTTGCAGTAGCCTCCAAAAATTTCGAGACAATTTATACCTGCGAAAGTCTTGCAGGTAGTGTCTCGAAATTTTTGGAGTCAACTGTACATTAGGTTATGGGGGTGTGTGAATAGGGGGACAGGCTTGGGGGGTGCAGGAGTAGGGGGACAGACTTAGGGGAGTGCGGGAATAGGGGGACAGGCTTGGGGGGTGCAGGAGTAGGGGGACAGACTTAGGGGGGGGTTTAGGGGGGTGCGGGAATAGGGGAACAGGCTTTGGGGGTGCAGGAGTAGGGGGGACAGACTTAGGGGGGTGCGGGAATAGAGGGACAGGCTTTCTACCCACCCCAAGCCTGTCCCCCTATTCCCGCACCCCCCCACTTCCCCCAAAATGTTTCTAATTATAAATGTCATCCAAATAAACAAATGTTATTATATTTTATTATTTATAATTTATTACATTATTATTATTACAGTTATACTCCCTTACCCATTCATTATAATTTTTTTTTTCACTAATTATTGGTATTGTCAATGTTTTCCTTGACACACACACACACACACACACTCTACCTGCCCCTGTGTGTGTGTGTGTGTCTGTGTGTAATTATTTTCCTTGACACACACACACACACACACACACACAGGGGCAATAAAATAAAGAAATAAGGACAGTGATGAGTAATTAATTAATAAATCAATTCATTTAATATTTATAAGAATATCCTGAAATATAAATAAGAATATCATGATAAAAATATGTAAATAAGAATATCCTGTTGAAAAAAGTTATTATAAATATATCCTGAAAAAAAAAATATATAAGAAAACCTGATGAAAAAAATGTAATGAATAATATCCTGTTGAAAAATATAAATAAGAATATCATAATAAAAAAATATATAAATAAGAAAATCCTGATAAAAAAAATGTAAATAAAAATATCCTGTTGAAAAAATGTCACCTGTGTGTGTGTGTGTGTAAATATATATCATTTTTATACATAATATATTATAAAAATATATTGTTGGATAGAATTATATTTGTATAAGAGTTTTTGTGTATTTTTATTTATTCT
>JAWZYT010005154.1:0-25000 GCA_034508575.1 Petrolisthes manimaculis
TGAAGTGGAGTAGAGATGGGAGTTGAGGGGGGGGGGAGAGAGGAAAGGGGGAGAGGAGAAGAGCGAATGAAGTAGAGCAGTGTTGAGAGTAGTGGAGTAAAGGGAATAGTGGGGGGGAGGATGCAGGGAGGGGAGGAGGGGAGGAGAGGAGGAGAGGAGGAGAGGTGACACGTACTCGAACGACAAGAACACATCATTAATGGTAGGCCTAGAAAAAGGACCATTAAGGGGCTGTAATATAATACAGTGTGGGTAAGTCTGGAACAAGTGATTCCTCCAAACTATTCTAAGCAACAACAGGCCAGCCATCATTCTGTTTGTTAATCTGGTGCTGTTTCCTGGTATACTCTGGAGGAATCAAAGCGCTCCAATGTACCAAAAATATACTATCCCCCTTAAAAGGCAGTAATTTATAGAAGAGAGTATGACGACCCAGTACTGTACGTATGACGAAACCAGGCAGTGAAGGAAAGAAACTACACAACACAACAACACACAACACCAACACAACACAACACCAACACAACACAACACCACACAACACAACACAACACCAATCAACAATACACAACACAACACCACACAACACAACACCACACCAATCAAACAACCACCTGAATGAAGGGTCCATCACACTGGCACGTATTTCCTCCGATTACCTTCCATCATCATCATCCGATCTATAAAGTTAAATCTGCTTCGCTTAGATATACCGCGTTGTTCTGTATTTCTCTCAAAACGGATTGGAGGACGTAGGAAACCTTAGACTGACCACAGGACGGGGGAAAATAGACCCGAATGGTAGTGTACAGTTGGCTACATATGAAGGTGGTATGTCTCGTTACTTATGAGGTGACTACAAAAGAAAGGAAAGTGAAAAAAAAATGTAGTTTGTTGACAGGCAGACAGTAAAATATTATTACTGTTTGCTTGTCAACAAACTATAACTTTTTCTCACTCTCTTTCCTGTTGTAGGTATGTTACAAGTAGCGAGGCGTACCAGATTCATATGTGGGCAACTGTACCTTCTTTACAAGGAAGACCCTGAGAATGTTGAGAGAGAGAGAGAGATCACCCCCACCATCACACAACAACCACCACCACCAACCTTTGCATAGATGCTGAATGGTTGACAAAACACCCTGGTTGAGTTTTACTGGAGATGGCCTTGTGGTGGTGGTGGTGGTGGTGGTGGTGGTGGTGGTGGTGGTGGTGGTGGTGGTGGTGGTGGTGGTGGTGATGGTGGTGGTGGTGGCGGTGGTGGTGGTGGTGATGGTGGTGGTGATGGTGGGAGAGAAGGAAGAGTGTAAGAAGGAGAGAAAAAGGAAGGAGGGAACAAGGAAGGGAAGAATACATGAAGGAGGTAAAAAGGCAAGAGAGTGGGAGGGAGAAAAGAGTACAAGAAGAAAGTAAAAAGTAAGGAAGGATGGAGGGAGGGATGAATACAAGAAGGAGAGAAAAGGGAAAGAAGAAATGTGGAAAGGAAGAGTGCATGAAGGAGAGAAAAAGGCAAGAGGGAGAGAGGGATGAATACATGAAGAAGGTAAAACTATAAGAGGTTAAAGGCGTGATGAGAGATGTTTGAGGTGGTCGGCCAGCGAAGGACACAAGTCAAGATGCAGGCAGCGTAGACAAGGTCGTTTACGCTTGCACGCACACACACACGCACACGCAAGCACACACACACACATCCTCCCTGAAACACACACAAACACACATAAATTATACATGCACACTCTAAAACACACACACGCAAATTAAACCACGTTCACCCTAAAACACACACACACACACATACACACACGCACAAACACATACACACACGCACAAACACACACAGGGGCGAGGTTGTCACTGGATGTCAACTGGTGCTGATATGGATGTTTTCAGTGTCGCAAACCACAATCCCCAGCCAGACCACAACACACAACAAGACGTATGGTATGTTATGTTATGTTATGATGATGTCACACACACACACACACACACACACACACACACACAATACAACACACCTCTAAACACAACACAACACAACACATTGGCAACACTTTTACGTGATACAAAGGAATACAAAGAAATACAAAGAAATACAAATTTAAGAAAAAAAAACACCTGATTCAGATTACGTGTTGCTTTTGAGGATTATCAATGACACACAAAATACAATATATAGTTAACCCATCTGATTACCTCTGTGAAACCTATGATGTTATGATGTGTGTGTGTGTGTGTGTGTGTGTGTGTGTGTGTGTGTGTGTGTGTGTGTGTGTGTGTGTGTGTGTGTGTGTGTGTGTGTGTGTGTGTGTGTGTGTGTGTGTGTGTGTGTGTACTATAAACCGACCACACCTTTACATTACCTCACATTACCTTACTTTACCTTATGGCAGTAATGATATGGACCTCAGTAACCTCTCTGTGTGTGTCTGTCTGTGTGTGTCTGTCTGTGTGTGTGTGTGTATGTGTGTTTAATCTGCTAACTAACTTTAATTAACCAACCCTAATCTCTCACACTCTAACTAACTATGCACGTAATTCTTTCTCTCTCTCTCTCTCTCTCTCTCTCTCTCTCTCTCTCTCTCTCTCTCTCTCTCTCTCTCTCTCTCCCAAGCACACACACACACACACACACACACACACACACCAGTCACTGCACTCCAATAAATCGTAGCAATGATCGTACCTCCACATCTCAAGGTTGCCTGATGATCGATAACGTGTGCATGTATGACTATTTTTTTTTGGGGGGGGGGCTGTATATGTATCAACAGTCCGTGGTGTTTACGATGGCTTGGTAACAGTAGTACGATGACTCCCTTCACACAGTTCAGGGCCAAGCAACAAGGAGGTAGAAAGCAAAATAGGGATAACAAGCAAGCACCAAGGAAATTTTAATAAAGGAGGGACAGCAAGCACCAAGGAAATAGAAATAAAGGAGGGACAGCAAGCGAGGAGATAGAAAGCAAAATAGGGATAACAAGCAGCAAGGGTATAGGAAATAAAGGAAGGACAACAAGCAAGAAGGAAACAGAAAGCAAAAGAAGGACAGCAAGCACCAAGGAAACAGAAAGCAAAGAGGGACAGCAAGCACCAAAGAAAAGGAAATAAAGGAGGGACGATAAGCACGAAAGCACGAAGGAAATAGAAACCAACAAGCACCAAGGAAAAGGAATTAAATATTAAAGGAAAAACTGCATATACGAAAAAATAAAAAATAAAATATTAAAAAAAAATACTAGTGAGTGACCCGTGTTGATAATTGACGTGACCTTCTGGTGTGACGTGCCTTGGTAAATAGGTCACGCCCCTGTCCTGCTAACTCCTGCCTCATTGAACATAATATTAAAGAAATAATATATGATAACAAATATATATAAATAAAATATAAATACATAAAAAAATATATATAAATAAAATATAAATACATAAACAAATATATAAATAAAATATAAATACATAAAAAAATATATAAATAAAATATAAATACATAAAAATATATATATAAATAGATAATAAATAATAGATAGATGAAATATAAAAAATACAGAGTAAATAGATAATAGATAATGAATAATATAAATAAAAGATGAAAAATAGATAATAGATAGAAAACAGTTGATAAATAGATGATAATTAATAGATAATAGATAGCAAATAGTTGATAAATAAATAATTGATAAAATAGATAATACCGTAATAATAAATAATAAATAATAATAATAATAATAATAATGATAATAATAATAATAATAAAAATAATAATAATAATAATAATAACAATTTAATTTATGCTTGTAAGACGTAATTAACTCTATGTTGCAATGTGTAGGTGTGGTCATCGAGGTTAACAGAGCGGAAAGAAGGTCTGCAATTCACTGTCTTCTCTTCAGGACAAAAATTATAAAGTGTTGAATTTTTCCAGAGTCAAATATCAAGGTGGACTTAATCAAACGTTGGGTCACATCTTGTCTCCCATCACAACGTTTCAGTTTTTTCACTTGACATCCGTTTTGAAAATTGTTCGCCGAGAAATATTACTATTATTACTACAATTACTCTTACTACTAATAATAATTAATATTAGTAGTGGCGAGAAATATGGCAGTCCATTCCTAAGTGTTCAATATAACTTAGCAAATTTGGGAGCAACTGATTTCTCCAAACAAATCCAAGAAACTCACAACTGTATTTTAACTGAGTTTAATTATTTTTTGTGACAGTGTAGAGAAACCTGGAGCCTCCAATAAGTATAAATAATATTATGATTACCCCTTAATTTTAATATTATAACTGTATTGGTTATCACTGTCCTTTGGCATTTTGTGAGATAATGATTCCTCTAAACTATTCCCAGCAACAGTCCACCATTATTTCTGTTAATCTGGTCCTGTTTCCTGGCATACTGTGGAGGAATCAAGGCACTCCAATGTATGTACTATACCATAAGTATACTCTCCTTTTAAGGGACCCTGTGATGTGGTCAGAAAATTGGAGATAAATGAGTCCTTCAAATATTGTCAAGAAACAGTATGCATCTACATGGAGGGACCTGTTCCTTGGCATGATCAGGACGAATCAGAAGCCTCCAATTCCCATACACAATCACAGAGTCTTTTAAGGGAAGTGAAAGCCACATTGCCTTGACTTATGTGACTGCTTCCTTGTCCTTCCTGCCTTGAAGTTCCTGCCAAAAGGAACACAGAAACTCAGGCGTGACGTCACAATAAAATCAAATGTACCTGCATGATATCAAAAGTCAGGGTTGATTCTGAATGACGGGGATTTGGGCTAAGTACACACACACACACACACACACACTACCATTGTCATAGACTGGACATATTTTCATGGAGACGATTAAACACTATGAACCCAACCACCATATAATACCACCAAGGCCAGCTTCCTCAAACCTAACCTAACCTAACCTAACCTAACCTAACCTAACCTAACCTAACCTAACCTAACCTAACCTAACCTAACCCAACCTAACCATCATATATAACCACCAAGGCCAGCTTCACCAAACCCTACACTCCAGCCACGCTTGGGTTTCTCTTAAGCAAACTCTTGTATGGGTGGATTAGTGGTTGGTTGTGTGGTTGGGGGAGTGGTTGGGTTATTTAATGGTTATGTGATTGGGTTATTGGGTGGGGTCATTTTTTGTGTGGTTGTGTGGTTGTGTGGTTGGGTGAGTGGTTGGTTGGGTGGTGGTGGTGGTGTGGTGGTGGTGTGGGTGTATAGGTTGGTTAAGATTGTGGGTGGTGGTGTGGGTGGGGTCATTTTGTGTTTGGATGGGTTGGGTGAGAGTGTGGGTGGTGGTGTGGGTGGGATTGTGGGTGGTAGTGTGGGTGGTAGTGTGGGTTGGATGGGTTAGAGGTGTTGTGGGTGGTGGTGTGGGTGGTGGTGTGGGTAGGAGGTGTTGTGGGTGGGTAGTAGACATCACTTTTACATACATACTGGGTCAGGTTTTTTGTCCCTCCACCGCTGACCCTCTCCTGACATTATCCTCCTCCCAGACCTTTTGTAATTCCTGCCAGAGTAAAAGAGAAACAATTAGAAAGGAAGGTAAAGGTGTGGTGGAAGCTACTGTTCTGTTTACTGTATAGACTCGGTTCACTGCCCACTACTGTACTTATTTATACCGTACGACATAATTATGCAAAAAAAAAAGAAAAAAAAAAGAAAATAAATAAATAAATACATGAATGAATGAATGTATAAATAAATAAAAATAAGTAAATACATGAATGAATGAATGTATGAATAAATAAATAAATAATAATATTAATAATAATAATGGTGATGATGATGGTGTGGTACAGGTATGATGGCTACATAGACAAACAATAGAGCCATCATATTGGTACTATATCATCAACAACAACAACACGGATATTCTTGCCCATGTATGCAGTGTCTAGGCAGGAAAGGGTATAATATCAGCTTTGGCTCGTGTTTCCTGAGTCTATATGAAAACTTAATTGGTTGACTGTTGTTCTGGGAATGTGTGTATGACTAAAGAAAATGATTAAAAGAAACTAAAGACACATACGCATTTAAGAAGTTACAGATGGATGGTGTGTTGACCTAGTTTTGGGCAGCTCCTGGTTTAGTCACATCCCTTCCAGTTTATGTATGTGTCCAGTTTATTTTACGTATTTTACATAATACAAAACACATGGTTAAGATAATAAGAGTTACTAGGAACAGCAGATCATATGATAGAAACAGAGACAGACACAGAGCAAGCGACAACAACAAGGACTGAGAAACAGAAGCATAATCAAACAGACAGACAAACAAAACATAATAAAATATCTTCCCCCCCCCCCCTCCCCCCATCACCACGACCTTCACCATGGTTGGAGTAGCTTTAGTGACGACAGCTGTGGTGTGGTTGGAGTCAGGGGAAGGGAGAGTAGACTTCATTAAATTATAGTGAACAAGTGATGGTGAAAATAGATTGACGACCACACATGCCAGGCAGCCAACCAGGTAATCAGTGAGTAAGAAGGAGGTAGGTATGTAAAGTACTGTATCATAATATTTTGGGTTATATAGGAGGGAGGGAAAAGGAGGAACGTCAGGCACCACACACACACACACACATACCCTGCATTGTGTGTGGGGAAATGAGGAATACCAGGTGATTCGAAGCTTTCTCCTCCTCACACTCTGGTCAGAAATTATGTATCACGAGTGTACACATGCAGCTTTCATGTGTGGCACGGGTGACTCAGCCTTCACAACACACTTCACTTGGACAGGATGGAATAGTACAAATAAATGTGTACTCTCTGATGATTTATGAATACTGTCCCTATAATTATAGTACAGTAATTAGTGTTCAGAGGTCGGGTGCACAAAGCCTTCTATACTTATAACATTGTTCATCCTACCAGCACAGGAGAAGACAGACTTTTGTTGTCAGGAAGAGGAGCAGTAACTAAAAAGCAATGTGTGTTTGTGAATTGTTTGAAGTTTCGTCCCTCTACCAAATTTAGATCAAGGACGAGGTCTCAGCATAAGTTGTGGGTAGCCTCCTGAACCAACCCTATTGTCCTTCAAGGAAAATATAAAACCTATTGTTCTTAATGTGAGTTGGGAGGCTTTTAATTTCTCCTGACTATGCCACGAAACAAACTTGTTCTATAAGGGTGGTGTTTCGTGACGATATTTGAAGGACTCATTTACCTTTAACACTACAAGAAATATATCGTACCAACCATCTTGACCACCTTGTACAGTCACGATCAATAATAGTCCTACAACACCTCTCAATGAAACGGCCTCGGATAATGGTTCGAAACAATAACTATTTTTGCGTGTCGTATTGGTTCATAATTTTAAGATTCACTTTCACGGCTTCTCACTGTCTTACACCCGATGCAAGACTATTGACCGTGACTGTACACATTAGGGCCATTACCTTCCGTCCATATGGCCCAAAGAAGTACAATAGTGTATCGTATTGACGCCACAACACTTCTTCACATTTAAGAGGGTAATAATTCACTTTTAGGTCATTGGAGTGCCTTGATTCCTCCAAAGTATGCCAGGAAACAGAACTAGTAGAGCAAAAATAATTATATTTTCTGTTTCTTGGAAGTTTGGAGGATTTATTCAGTTGCTTCAGATTTACGAACACACCATTTTCTCCTCAACAGTGATGGATTAACTCTATAACACTTTCACGGTGTGTCGGGACTTGATCTGGTCTCTGCAGGAAGGTGGTTGCATCGAGGTAGAGAGTACACTCGTGATACGTAATCCCTGACCAGAGACGAACGGCAGGCACCACACAAACACACACATACCCTACATTCGAACTCAGTCTCTATATATGTATGTGCACTGGGTGTGGAAATGAGCAACACCAGGCGATTCGAAACTTTCTGCTCCTCACACTCTGGTCAGAAATTATGTATCACGAGTGTACAGCAGGTTACAGTTAAGAGCCAAAATAGGACTAGACAGAATGATTGATTGGTTGACATTAGGTGCAGCAACAGCCGGTCATTTAGCGCCAGAAAAAGGTGATACGAGAGATGTGTGACGGCAGGCAGGAAAGAAATAGAAAAAAAAAGCGGGCTATGACAGTCTTATAGTATCCAGCCTGGTCGGTCTTGTTGTTGAAGTTTCGAATCATCTGACACACCATGGAGTGAACCAATTTTAACACATAGTTTGTCTCGTCTCATATTTTGCTTGGTCTCGTTTAGTATTCATCAGGCTATTTATAGATGTTTCTAATCTATTATAATTTGGCAATATTCCTGTGCTTTTGATAAATATACTAAACTTGTGTCTGTCAACCCACGCCTAAAGCTGGACGAGAATTAATTAAGGGAAGATTCTCTAGTTGGAAGGCTACTGAGTCCTCCTAACCGTACCAGGAAACACACACACTCAATGATACTGTACTAATAGGGATCTTTTGTTTCGTGGTATAGTTTGGAGGAATCAGAGACCAACAAGAAAATCTCCCCTAAAGAGAAAACGAGTCCACAGACATACTCAAGTGGTGACTAAAACATTAAATTTTATAGTGATTCCTGTAGCCAAACTTTATGATTTTATGCAGCGACGTTGTTATTAATATCATTATTTGTTATTAATATCATTATTTGTTATTAATATCATTATTTGTTATTAATATCATTATTTGTTATTAATATCATTATTATTATTATTATTATTATCATCATTATTATTATTATCATCATTATTATTATTATCATCATCATCCATGGACAGGGTTGGAAAAGTGAAACAAGAAATAACATTGAAAGACAGACAGATAGACAGCCAATGAAATGGGTCACTCCCCTTAAATTATTTATATATATTATGTTCCGACACTGGACATAGGCTTCATTAAGTCCGTTACCGTGGCCAGATCAACTGCTTTTACACACACACACACGTCACGACTTCCGAACTGGTACCCAGCCACAGAGGGAGGAAAGTGAGGGT
Organism: Petrolisthes manimaculis; assembly: GCA_034508575.1. Classification (NCBI taxonomy): domain Eukaryota; kingdom Metazoa; phylum Arthropoda; class Malacostraca; order Decapoda; family Porcellanidae; genus Petrolisthes; species Petrolisthes manimaculis. The sequence goes on from JAWZYT010005154.1 coordinate 8,980, forward strand.
AATTCCCAAATACTGCAGCTGTAATGGTACAATACCAGTGAGGCTGTTTTATGACGTTCTGTGGCCTTATAGTTAGTGCCTCAAACTCAAATCGGAAGAGTAAATATTCTCAGGTCCTCACCTTTTCGAGAGGATTTGTTCTCCTGACCGATAGGTTACGAGTCCGGAATACTAACCACTCGGCCACCTCCCCTCACCATTGAGTATGTAGTTAAAAAGCCACCATCAGTCATAATACTGTATATACGACGTAAAAATATCCCACCCACCCACCCATCAATCTATCTGACGAAATGAGTGAATGAGTACACGTGGTTTGAGTGAAGGGGTTGGTGATGAGGCCAACTATACCTATACAATACAGTAGTGAAGCAAGACCCAATACACACACACACACACACACACACACACACCATATGCGTCACTCACCATCCTATGGACCTCACTAACTCACTCATTCAGGCACTCACTCACCATCCAGCCTCTCACTCACTCATCTACTCACTATCCAGCCTCATTCACTCCCCATCCAACTTCACTCACTCACTCACCCTCCAGCCTCTCACTCACTCACTCACCATCCAGCCTCTCACTCACTCACCATCCAGCCTCTCACTCACTCATCTACTCACTATCCAGCCTCATTCACTCCCCATCCAACTTCACTCACTCACTCACCCTCCAGCCTCTCACTCACTCACTCACCATCCAGCCTCTCACTCACTCACCATCCAGCCTCTCACTCACTCATCTACTCACTATCCAGCCTCATTCACTCCCCATCCAACTTCACTCACTCACTCACCCTCCAGCCTCTCACTCACTCACTCACCATCCAGCCTCTCACTCACCGCATCATCTGTCAAACGCGGCTGAGCTGATCTTATGACAAATAATTACACACCACTATTACAAGGAGACAGAAGAGACCATGTTAGCATATACTACTCCCTCTCTCTCATTACTCCTTCCCTTTCTCTCCCTCCCTTGGTTGTGAGGTCCTTACCGTAATTTGCTCACTCCCAATAATATGAGGCTGAGGTCCCACTAACTCACTCTCTCTCTCTCTCTCTCTCTCTCTCTCTCTCTCTCTCTCTCTCTCTCTCTCTCTCTCTCTCTCTCTCTCTCTCTCTCTCTCTCACACACACACACACACAGATCAGTCTTAGTAAACACATTATTCATTTTAAAACCTTCTGTATGTGACAAGGAACTGTATGGTGGGAGTTATCATCACTTACCATTAACGTTCAGTAAGATGAGCCTCTATAGCTGCACATGCTTGAAAGAGGTAATTATTTGATGTAAGTAAAATAAATGTAGGCAGTAACTATGACTTAGAAGAATATTTTTAAGTACCCTTTGATCGTGTATGAGAATAGGAGGCTTCTGATTCCTCCTGACTATGCCACGAAACAAGCTCCTTCCCTACTGTATATAGATAAGTGTTTCGTGGCAATATTTGAAGGACACAATTACCTCCAATTTCCTAACTACAATGTTCACGGGGTCCTGAATTAAGGGGGTGAGGGAATAAGGGGACAGGCTTGGGGGTGTGGGAGTAGGGGATAGGCTTGGGGAGGTTTAAGGGTACGGGAGTAGGGGATAGGTGGTGCAGGAATAGGGGACAGGCTTTCTACCCCCCCCAAACCTGTCCCCCTATTCCCGCACCTTCCCGTCCCACCCACCCCAAGCCTGCCCCCTACCCCCGCACCCCCCTTAATGCCATAGACTGGATAAGAATCCATGTTGTTATAGGAAGGAGAATGAAGGGAAGGTGAGACAAAAATGGAGACACACAAAATATATTCTGAACTTATTATAATTTCAACTAACCACCATAAATAAATACATAAATATACAAATAAATATAATGATAACACCAAAGTCAGCATAACTACGAGTCTATCTATAACCCAGACCCAAACTTTAGCTAATAACCATAACAAATAAATGATGTCTATATATTTGACATAGCTGTATCTATACCAACGATTATAACTCCAACCTATAATCATAAAAAAAAAAAAAAAAAAAAAAAAAATTATATATATATATATATATATATATATATATATATATATATATATATATATATATATATATATATATATATATATATATATATATATATAGTAGATTAACTATATTTACAACCGTGACTATAACTACCTTCAGCTAATATCCATAATACTAAATAACTCTATAAGAATGATGAGGCAGGAAGGAAGGCTGGTGTGTGTGTGTGTGTGTGTGTCTGATTTGCCAGTTTACAAAGTGTTGAGGTGAGGTGAAGGGAGATGAGGTTAAGTTATGGGCGTGTCTGTCAACATACTGTAGTTATCGACCTTGCCTCTGTGTGTGTGTGTGTGTGTGTGTGTGTGTGTGTGTGTGTGTGATGGGCTCTCGATTTTTTTTTTTTGTAGTCTGATCCTCGGTCTTGCATGTGTGTATATGTGTGTGTGTGTGCAGAATCGTAAATGTAACTCACGTGTGTGTGTGTATGTGTGTGTGTGTCCTCGGGGATGTCCGTGGAAAGGGGAAGGGAAGAAAGATCAGCGCAGGCGCACACAAACCAAGAACCAACCTTCCCACCACCACCACCACCAATGAGAGAGCTGGCGGCGTCCCCAACAGGTTTATTACTCTGTGTTAACGTCAGGTGGTGGTTGTAGTCCCGAGGAGGCAGGCAGGCAGTCAGTCAGTTCTTTCTGGCACCGGGAGTAAGGAAGTCAGTCAGTCAGTCAGTCCAGTTAATCAGTCAGTTCTTTCTGGCACCGGGAGGAAGTCAGCCAGTTAACCAGTCCAGTTGATCAGTTCTTTCTGGCAACGGGAGTAAGGAAGTCAGTCAGTTAGTTAGCCAGTCCAGTTGATTAGTTCTTTCTGGCACCGGGAGTAAGTTAGCCAGTTCAGTTGATCACTCAGTTCTGTCTGGCACTGGTAGTAAGGTAGTCAGTCTGTCCAGTTGTCTAGGTGTTTACATTCTGTCGTCGAGTCGTGTATGGGTGATATACTCCCTTGCTCTTGATCACTTCGCGTCCGTCAGTTGACTCGGTGTGAAACTCGCCCACTTACTCGCTCACTCAGGCGTCCACTGTGAGTTTGTGTGTGTGTATGTCTCACTCGCTCGCTCGCTCACTCAGGCGTTCACTGTGTGTGTATATATATTACAGTGCTACGGGATATAACAGTATACGGATTTAATTGAGTCGCCAAACCAAACTATTCCTGGATTATAATATTACAACACAAGGGTAAGTTTTGCTGTTGTTATGTTTACCTTTTACTGTATAAATGAGAGTACATGAATCATTACTTTAAGTGGATAAATATATATACAGGGGCAGAATACTGATTACTGTATTAACACTGCATGGGTAAACGCCGAGCTTCCAACAGTTGCATTAAAAGTACACTAAGTAATTATGGGGAGAAACTCTTGTTGGTAAATTGAAGAACTACTGAATTTCATGTTAGCGGAGTTAGTAGTAGTAGTAGTAGTAGTAAAAGTAGTAAAGGTAGTAATAGTGCATGGTAGTGGTGGTGGTGGTGGTGGTAGTAGTAGAAACAATATTGTAATAATAATAATAACAGCCTCTATGACAATATCAAATGTTATGACTTTCAGTATTATTTTTACATAGTAAAAAAAAATGTTTTGTTATATTCTTAGAAGTAACATCCGGGACCAATTAGAAATAACAGTCCTTCAGTAATTAGTAACAACAAATGAAAGGCCAGAGTGAAGGTACTGTATGTGTGTGTGTGTGTGTGTGTGCGTGTGTGTATGTGTATGTGTATGTGTATGTGTGTGTGTGTGTGTGCTCAACCAACACCCAGCAAAAGACCACACCACAGGATCTGTTACAGTGGTTTGTTTGCGGGAGACTTAAGTGGTGTGTGTGTGTGTGTGTGTGTGTACTGTCCATGATAGGTACACTGTATTTCATTCCTTGGTGTAAATCAGCTTGAATTTATTGTTACACTATAGTAGCCTGATAACAATAATGTGGGGTGTATATGTTGTTGCCTCACACACAAAGGTGGACAGTAGGTAAAACTTGATAAAAAAAAAAAAAAAGTACGTGTTTTTCACCGCCAACCCAACAGCTGGCATCATGTGGGTTACAACTGCATATTCTCAGCTTAGTGTGTATCGTATTAGAACTATTAAGAGGAGGATGCAGTGTTGATAAATCACGAGCAAATTACTTCTTCAAACTATTCCAAGCAACAGGTCACCATTATTTGTGTTCCTCTGGTTTTGTTTTCTGGCATACTTTGGATGAATGAAGGCGTTCCAATGTACCAAAAGTATACTACCCCCTTCATTAAGGACCCCCGTCATGTAATAAGAAATTTGAAGATTAGAGAGTCCTCAAACATTGCCACGAAACACCACCTACATTAAAGGAGCTTGTGTCTTGGCATAGTCAGGAGGAATCAGAAGCCACCAGGTCTCATACACGATCACAGGGTTCCTTAAGGACCCTCTGATCGTGTATGAGAATTATTGGTGGCATCTGATTCCTCCTGACTATTATGCCACGAAACACCCACCCTCCTTCCTCATAGGTGTGCGTTTCGTGGCAATATTTGTAAGACTCATTTACCTCCAATTTTCGGACTACATCGCAGGGTCCTTTAACTGACTGACTGACTGACTGACTGACTTACTGGTGAATACGTTTCAATTATTAATAACCAGATCACTCTTATTACATTATTATTTACGTTGCAGTAATTAATAGAATACATTGCAGTTATTTCCCCCAGCATCACACCACGGAGCAGGACAACAAAACACTATCTGAGCTGAACTTTTCAGAGTAACTTTTAATAAAAAATGTCTTCACTATGAATAAAGAAGTTCGTAAACCTATAACTCCATTTTTCACAAGATGTAATTATTCCCAAATACTTAAAATAATTCCTCTTTGCATCACACCCATTCCTTTATCATGTGTTAATTAAGGAGAGATTATCTTGTTGGTGAATTGGAAAGTCTCTGATTCCTCCTAACTATACCAGAATACAGATGCCCTCATTGGTACTAATAGGGGATCTGTTTTGTGACGTAGTTTGGAGGATATCATAGACCTTGCAATTTACCAACTACAGGATCTCCCGTTCAGTATCATTCCAGCCAAACACTAGAACTAACATATGGAGGGATGGATGCATGTCAAACATTTCAATTTACTAAAGGTAAAGGTAAATTCTTGCGAAGAATAATTGTTAAACACACACACACAGACTGAAACAAACTAACTTACACACACACACACAGACTGAAACAAACTAACTTACACACACACATACCCACAAACTGTAACGCACACACACACACACACACCAACTGAAAAAAAAAAACACAAACAGACAACTGACCATCACAGACGACACTGACACCCCCACCATCACATCACATCACATCCCCATCGGTCGGTTTCTCAATGTTTACTGTGACCTTTCTGTACCAATCCACACACATCTGACAAACACCACCACCACCACCAATCCATCCATCCTATAGGGCTCCTCTCTTCTTCTTACATTGTTTATGGTAAGGCGTTTCACAAGTATATCAAACAGGAGTGACCGCTACCACCAACACCATGCACCATCATCAAAAATACCAGGCCTGTGTTGATGATTTTTGTTTTGATTTGTGATGTTTGATTCTGGACATGTCCGTATCCAGATTTATATCATCACACACACACACACACAATCTGTCAAGTACATATATATATATATATATATATATATATATATATATATATATATATATATATATATATATATATATATATATATATATATATATATATATATATGCGTGCGTGTGTGTGTGTATGTGTGTGTGTGTGTGTGTTTAGTCAGTCATGTGTGTGGGAGGGTCTCGACAAAGGGAATATGGGTCGGGGGTACTAGGGTCGTCTCCTCCTCTTTTTCCTTTTCCTTTTTCTCTTCCTTTTCCTCTTTCTCCTCCTTTTTCTCTTTCCTCCTCCTCCTCCTCCTCCTCCTCCTCTTCCTCTTTTTACTTTCCTTGAGACCAGTACTATACCATAACGTTATCAAACGCCCTAGGAAGGACCGGCATATTTGTTGCCGTTTGAAAGTCCTTGTTTTCATTTGTGTTTTATAACTTATAATCTTCCTTCTGTCACTCTCAGCCTTCGTTCTCCTCCCCCTCTCCTCCTCCTCTTTCTCCTCTCACTCTCCTATCCTTATCACTCTCACTATTTGTTGTTCTTTCTCCTCTCCTCCTCTTCCTCTCACTCTCACTTTCCTACTTCTCTTGTCACTTCTCTCACTCTTTGTTCTCCTTCCCACTCCTCTCCTCTTCCTCTTTTTCCAATCACTCTCACTGTCCCATCCTGTTCTTCCTCTCACTCTCACTATTCGTTCCTTGGGTCCCACCAGCTGTCAAAACTGTCATCACGCTCCCTTTCAATCCCCCACCCTCACCAGTCCCCCCTTCCTCTCTACCTTCCCCCATCCCTCCCTCACCACCTCCTCCTCTTCTTTCTCATCCCTCACTCACTTTTCTCTTCCTCCTTTCCTTCCTCATCCCTCACTCACTCTTCTCTTCCTCCTTTCCTTCCTCATCCCTCCCTTCCTCTTCTCTTCCTCCTTTCCTTCCTCATCCCTCCCTTCCTCTTCTCTTCCTCCTTTCCTTCCTCATCCCTCACTCCCTCTCCTCTTCCTCCTTCACCCCTCCCTTCCTCACTCCCTCTCCTCTTCCTCCTTCACCCCTCCCTTCCTCACTCCCTTTTATCTTCCTCCTCCATCCCTCTCCATCTTCCCTCGCTTCCTCCCTCTCCCCCTTTTTCTCTTTCTTCATTCCTCCATATTTCCTCTCTCTCCTCTTTCCAACACCATTACCTTTGGAGACACAGACCTGAATCAGAGGATATATATGTGGACGTGTTGTTGTTGTTGTTGATATTGTCGTTGTCGATGTTGTTGCTTTGTTTATAGGATTCACCAGATGTTAACCCACAGTACTGTACACTTTCCCACTAAGTATACACACGTACGGTATATACATCTATCTATCTATCTTTCAATATTGTCACACATAAGTCATACCCACTTACAGCAGCAAGGCAGTTACGAACACACACACACACACACACACACACACACACACACACACACACACACACACACACACACACACACACACACACACACACACACACACACACACACACACACACACACACACACAAAACACACAAATATAATACACACACATACACACACACATGCCCCAGGCTGACCACGTACTACAGTAAAGTACCTATTATAAACTTTCCTCACAGACTGTACAGTCGTGCACACAAATTCGTAGGGCACTCGGCGTTGTCTGTCTAAACTCTAAAGTGTGTCTGGCCTGGGGTTATATGGTAATAATACCGCCCCTCACCCCCCCCCCAAAAAAAAAGAGATAAAGATAAAAAAAAGTAAAAAATAAAGTTGTCTTACTCAGAGGAATCAGTTAACTCTCAGATTCAACTACGAGATTATAATATTATGAACCCCTTATTAAGAGGAGTTTCGCATGTTGGTAAAATGGTAGGCTACTGATTCCTCCTAACTATACGAAAAAAAAAAAAAAAAAATAGACGCCCTCAATGGTAGTATTATAAGAGGGGATCTGTTTCGTGGCAAAATTAGGAGGAATCAGAGTCCTTCCAATTTTACCAACTAGAGATCCTCCCCTTAAATTTAAGTTTAATTAAGAGTATCACAGCATCGAAGGTAACAAATTTACATGACCAGATTAACTAAAAATAATTGGTGTCCCGTTGCTTGGAATAGTTTGGAGGAATCAGTTGCTCCAGATTTACCACCAACTCCGGACACACACATGACTCACAACGCTGGGTGGAATGCGAATTTGTGTGCGCGACTGTACTGTATTGTACTGTACTATACGTGTCATTATTAGTTGCGTAGGTAAGGCTTGCGACACACACAAACACACACACACACACAAACACACACACACACACACACACACACAAATAAACATAAACAAAGTACAAACACACATAATAACAATAATATAAAAATGATAACAACAACTACAACAACAGCATGTGTGTGTGTGTGTGTGTGTGTGTGTGTGTGTGTGTGTGTGTGTGTGTGTGTGTGTGTGTGTGTGTGTGTGTGTGTGTGTGTGTGTGTGTGTGTGTGTGTGTGTGTGTGTGTGTGTGTGTGTGTGTTGACGTGCAATACTACCAATATACACCCAACAACAACAATCTTCTTTGCTAATGTTCAGAGTCATGTGCAAGAGCGAGTATATAGAATCATTACAGACAGATAGATAGTGTAGCCAAGTAGGGTGGAGTGGATGGCGTTGGGCAGCTGTCACTCATTTATTGTCTTGTTGGCTCAGATGAACAACAGATGAGTTAGGACCAAAACACTATCATCAAAAATTATATACCTTGTACCAATGTCAATATTATTATTATTATTATTATTATCATCATCATCTCGTCTGAAGAGTGGATGATAATTTTGTGGGAGTATTCTGGGGTATGAATGAAGAAGATAGGAAGGAAGATAGGATTGTAGACAGACAGACAGACAGACAGACAGACAGACAGACAGACAGACAGACAGACAGACAGACAGACAGACAGACAGACAGACAGACAGACAGACAGACAGACAGACAGACAGACAGACAGACAGACAGAGAATGAAAGCTAACAGTTCTCGTGTTGGCAGATCGTACAGACAGAGAGTTAGTTAGTTGTGTTGATGATGACGAAAGGATGGAGCTGCAAGGCTTGTTGGTTGGATTCAGTCTCCATGGGAAGAAGGTGTGTCAGAAATATATTATGAAAGTGATTGTGGCTAAGAGTAAAGTAATATATAGTCCTACAGAAAAAAAACATCCACTGCAAATACTGTAAAAAAAAGTTGAATGAGAATAATATAATAAATATTCACAAAATCTCAAAAGAAGTTGAAAGAAAAGATGAAAAATATAGATATCCACAAACAAAGTGAAAAAAACAACAAATAAATAAAATTAAAAGGTTGAATGGAAGGCAGATAAAGAGCATCCATAAAATAAAAATGAGGAGAAAAAAATGCACAAACACAATAGAAAATATAAAAATAAAAGGTTGAATTAGAAGGAGATCAAGAACATCTATAAACATTGTAAAAAATTATGTTGAATGGCAAAGAGATGAAAAATTGTAGTAATTGAACTGGGCCATAATTCACATATTAGTGTAAATTCTATATTGCCAAAGAAATTAGAATAATAACAATAGGAATTTTACAGCATCGGTATTAAAAAAAAAGGAAAAAATATATATAAAAATAATGATAAATAAAAAAATATCAGCGTAAATTGTTAAAGAAATTAAAATTGTAACCATAGATAGTAAAACCATCAATAGTAAAAAAGATATATATGAATATATAAATATAAAAATATAAATAAAATAATATATCAGCGCAAATTCTATATTGCCAAAGAAATTAAAATAACCATAGGAATTTATTTTAGCATCAATAGTCGCCAAAAAAAACCCCACCGTAATTGAAATAAAAACTAAAAATAACTGCAAAATACACCCGTAATGTTCGGTGTTTTAATAAATGTGATAAAATCGTATGTGACGTAAAAAAACAACAACACTTCTTGGCCCCATGTTGGTTGTTGGGATGGTTGGTAAATAAGTCACATCTTCTTACGTGTTGAAGGAACCCTGTGATTTAGTCAGAAAATTGGTGGAGGTTAACGAGTCCTTCAAATATTGCCACGAAACACACACACCAATAGGGAAGGAGCTTGTTTCATGGCATGGTCAGGAGGAATCAGAAGCCTCCAATTTTCATACAGGATCACAGAGTCCAGAATATATAATTATTTGCAAAAGAAACAGGACCAGATGAACAACAAAAATAATGGTACCCTCTGAACAATGCTTCTGTGAACTCTGCTATAAATAAAGAGCGATAGTCTACAATATCAATAAATCATAGTGAAAACAGACTCAGTCAACAAATAACTATACACACAATATGACACGTGATGACAAGCATAATAATATAATATCAAACAAACAAAATTCACACATTCATTACCCATTCTATTCTCTCTTCGATACAATATATGGGTGTCATTTGTTATACGCCTTATAATATGACATTCTGAGGCTCGGGTTGACGCATCTGTGACGTCTGACATTTGTGCGTCTCCTTTATTCCTTGGCGTCAAGTCTGGTTGGGTGGAAACTGAGGTGTAGCGCCTTCCTTCAACCTCAGTGCAACTACGGGATGATTCAGGGTAGCTCTATAGATCAGTACAACTTATTTCAGTTCCTGCCATATGTCTATTCTCTTTCTATTTTTTTTCTGTCTGTCTGTTTGTCTGCCTGTCTGTGTTTATCTATCTATCTATCTATCTATTTATATATCTATCTCTCTATAACACACACACACACACACACACACACACACACACCAGCCACGCCCCACTATGTACCAAACACACACACCACCACCACCACCACCACCACCACCAGTCTAGTGTCTTACCACAATGAGCTTACGAAGTATTACACCAACTTACACAATCTCTCTCTCTTCTCTCTCTCAGCCTTTGCCTCTGTCTGTAACAATCAACCAACAAACAAAAAGACAAACATCCATGAAAACAAAATTGGAATAACACCAGAAGATATAACAGTTGTTAGCATGACTAACTTATTGATGTATTGACTAACTAACTAACCAAACAACTAACCTACTAACTAACTAACCGATTGACTGACTGCTCGATCGGTACCAATATACACAGGAAATTCCACGTCTGCAAAGCGGTAATAATAATGTTATGTGCCTGAGTGTGTAGTTGTGTCTGGCATTGGAGAACCTTTAAGATCACCCACCCGTGTTGACAATACTTTGGATACACACAAACGATGTATTCAGATAAAGTCATGCGTGGGAGAGGAGGCGATAATGATGGACAGTCAAGTAGACGATGCCTCCACAAGAAGTTTAAGGGGAGAAATGATTAATTAAAAGTCACTACGGAAATATACCCGAGAGGAACGGGCCTCTGTCACAAGCGAAGCAAGTCTTCTATATTTCAGACACATTTTTTGGCCCCTGATCTTGGACAGCTTTTAGGCCTGGTGGTCAACCTCAGTTCTTGTGCCCCAGATTTTGTAAAATGTCCGAACCTAACTCCTCCGAGACCATACCACATATCATCAAACTTTCAGGCCTGTTTCCTCAGTATTGGGGGAGATTTTAAACCAATTTAGAACTAGCATAGTGGTTGAAAGGAAAAATAATTATATGTCCAAAGCTGAAGACTTTGAACTACATACAAATTGTGTATATACCGTCCTAGTCCTAGTTGGTGATGACATACAGACGGGGCCGATTGGTATTTCCTTCTGTTTTGTTTTCCTGAACGTTTTGAATCAACAATGTCATTCCTGTAACCTTCATACATACATACCTTCATCACCATCTATGACTATGACGGGATATACACGATTTGCATACAGCATAACAACAACAACAACAACAACAACAACAACAACGACGACAATATCAACTACAACAAAAATGATTACAAAACATAACAACAGCAACTACAACAAAAAGACCACCACCACAACAACGACGGCAATAACAACTACAACACAAAGACTACCACAACAAACCATAACAACAACAACAAGGGGGTCGTTTCATACACAGGGGAAGTAGGAGAGAACTATACTGATTCCTTCAAACAATGCTACAAAACAAATCACATACACACATTTTGAAGTGATCTGTTTCCAGGCACGGGGTTTGAGGGTAATCTGGTGAACTACCGAGTCCTCCAAACTATGCCACGAAACAGACCCCTCATTAAAGTACCATATTAAAGTCCTCTGTTTCCTGGCTGGCCTATAGTATACTATTGAAGGAAACACAGAACCTCCTTGCAATTCCCCAACAAGAGAATTTCCCTTTAATTAATTCGTTCCACACAAGACGTTCGTTGGTCGGTAGGTTAATTGGTTAGTTGGTACCTGTTGTGTGTGTGTGTGTGTGTGTGTGTGTGTGTGTGTGTGTGTGTGTGTGTGTGTGTGTGTGTGTGTGTGTGTGTGTGTGTGTGTGTGTGTGTGTGTGTGTGTGTGTGTGTGTGTTATTCATTCCCTTCTCCCTATGGCTATAATTACGAAATGCACAACCCAGACCTATTTACTAAGAGTTATCGGCAACTCATTTAGAGCGATGGTTACTGTGGTGGCATATGGTGGTGGTCAGTACACACACGCACGCACGCACGCACGCACGCAAACAGACGCACACACACATATCAATAAAACACATATACAGAGAAACACACAAAAAAACAACAACACTTGCACACACAAAAATAACACTTAAACATATACAAAAAAAAAAAAATATATATATATATATATACAAAAACCTCATCACACACACACAAAAAAAAAAATCATAAGCCTCAATACACACACACACACACACACACTAACAAGACCGCCACAAGCAAGGGTTGGCCAGGTAATACAGCAAGTTAAAAGTATACTGTAGACCAAGACCGAGATTTGAGACCACAGGAACGAGGGGAGGGAGGAAGGAAGGAGGGGAAGTGAAGAGGGGAGAAGAGGGGAGGGGAGGGGAAGAGGAGGAGAGGAGGGAAGGTTTTACGTATAGACAAGTGAAATATTTTCTAAAGACTAAAGAGATTGAAAGAGTAAATATATACAAATATCCTCGCCTCTGATTATTATTATTTTTTTATTTGGGGGGGGGGGGGCGAAGGGGAGCATATGCATTGGTGTGGTAGAAGGAAATTTAAGCAGACGAAAGGGAAACGATGAAAGAGAGAAGATGAAAGGGAGAAGACGAAAGGGAAAATAATGAAAGGGAGAAAATGAAAGGGAAAAAATGAAAGAGAGAAGATGAAAGGGAAAAAATTAGAGAGAAGACGAAAAGGAAAAGATTAGTCTACTGCACAAACTGGAGCTACAGTATATATATATATATATATGACAAAACTACCAGTATTGGACGAGAAACACATAAGACATAGAAGTGAGAACGTATAGTATAGAATAGGGGACTCACTAAGGAGGTCTTGTAAGGAGCGTGTCGGAGTGGGGGGGGGGGGGGGTAAAAGTTAATGACAGGGTGTGGGAAAGCAGTCTCTCAAGGCCATAATAATGATCAAGGCGTGTGAATAAACATCTCCTAACACTGTACTGTGTTCATGCTGGCTTTGCTCACCTCACTGACATAGCCTACTACTGGAACTGTATGTGTATCCGGGGTCAAATGTGGCTTTTCATCCCAGCCATTTATTTATTTATTTATTTATTTGATTTGAGACGTCATTTTGTTGTTCAAGTGCAGGATTGGGATATGAAGACCGTCTTGGGGACTCTTGGTATCGACCCACAAAAACTGACATGGATACGTACTGTACAGCCATGACTGATAGTGCTTGACCAGAGTCCAAGGAGTGTTGGAGAGTTGGAAAGTAAGAGAGGAAAACGTAATTATCATCTACTCAGAGGAAAAAGGCAAATGTTATTAATTATCCGTTGTTTAATTAAGGCTTATTAGGCCATTTTTTTTTATGTGTAAGTAACCACACGAAAAAAACAAAAAAAACAGACAAATTTGATAAAAAAAAAATTCCCAATGCACTGGTGTTAAAGGAAGAATGGATGCCGTCAGGCCCTACGTGTACAGTTATGAAAAGGGAGTATTGACCGTGGTACAGATGATTGTGGTGGTGGTGGTGGTGGTGGTAGTGGTGGTGGTAGTGGTGGTGGTAGTGGTGGTGGTAGTGGTAGTGGTAGTTATAGTGGTGGTAGTGGTAGCAGTAGTAGTAATCGTATTGGTGGTGGAGGTAGTAGTCCTATTGGTGGTGGAGGTAGTAGTCGTATTGGTGGTGGAGGTAGTAGTCGTATTGGTGGTGGAGGTAGTAGTAGTCGTAGTAGTAGTAATAGTAGTAGTAGTAGTAGTGATTCGTGTTTATTTTCTTCCTGAGCACGTCTACTGAATTCCCAACCCGTCCTACACATTTCCGGTCCTCAGCCATGGAGGGTAATAAATAAAGGGAGGGTTGTGAAGGGATGGAGGCTCAGTAGTGTGTTGTCGGGTAGAGGGCCAACAACACCCACCCAGCCAGCCAGCCAGCCAGGACACGCAGGTACAACTACAACCCAGTAACACGCAGCAACACAAACGAAATCACCAGTAACACAAAACACTATACTACAATACAATTCACCATCGCTACTCTCCATTCACTTTCCAATTAGTATCACGAAGCAAAAATTATATATAGAGGGGGCATGCATCACGGTCCCATACTTTCAGCACTACGACTATACTGTATATATAATTTTCTGTCCTTGGTCGTGCTTTAGAACTTTGTATCCTTCCTCTCTGTTCCCTTCTGTGGCAGCAAATGACCCTATAGCCATGCATTGTGAGGCGAGTGTTTTAATTGTTCTTAATCAGTGGGGCGATGGGAGTAACACATTTGGCCTTAACACACACTCACACACACACACACACACACACACAACATTCATTCCTCACACAGTATTTTGACAGGAAACCCATAAAGATTTCACACTGGCGAGACAAATATTACATTTCCGTGGTTTGTGTTTACATTTCTGATTCGACATGGTCAGCCAAGTTGTGTAGCAAGATTATAATTTTGTAATGTTACAGGACGCAGGCATAAATGTTAATAGACTAAATAAATACAGAGAGAGAGAGAGAGAGAGCGAGAGAGAGCGAGAGAGAGCGAGAGAGAGCGCGAGAGAGCGAGCGAGAGAGCGAGCAAGAGAGCGAGAGAGAGAGCAAGAGAGCGAGAGAGAGAGCGAGAGAGAGAACGAGCGAGAGAGAGAGAGAGAGAGAGAGAGAGAGAGAGAGAGAGAGAGAGAGAGAGAGAGAGAGAGAGTGTGTGTTTTGAAGTGTGGCTCACTTTATATTGTCGCGTTGAAAATATGAATGGTGGAGTGCGACTTACTTTGTATTGTCGCGTTGAAGTCATAGGAGAGAGAGAGAGAGAGAGAGAGAGAGAAAGAAAGAGAGAAAGAGAGAGAGAGAGAAGAAGGGCAGCACAGATGTTTGAGATGAGCAAGGACACGTATACACTGTTTAAACAACCTCCCCTTCCTACAACCCACCCCTCCTCCTCCATCACCACTTATGTCAACACCCCGGTGCCTACACAACACCACATACTTTACAAATAATAATAATAATAATGATGATAATAATAATAATAATGGTTCCTGGCTCTGAGCAAATCATCGTCAAATTCAACACTTATCATCGTCACTTTATAAACACAGCAATACTCTCCCCTTCTCTCTCTTCCATGCATCGGGTTCGTTCGTTTGTTCGTTGGTGGTTTTCATCATGGTTTGTTTACTTCATTCTCACCTCAGTGTTTCCTTTTACTCAACAGCACCATCGCCTTCTGTCTTCCTGTCTGCCCATCGTCAAAGCATCACCAATAGATTGTTTTTAATTAACTCTTCCTTAATTAACTGGCTTTACACTTGACACTGCTTTGGGTAAATTAACCTAAAAATATGTTTAAACCACCACTATCAACACTACATTCACCACCAACACCACTACCAACATCAACACCACCACTACATTCACCACCATCACCACCACCACCACTACATTCACCACCACCAACACCACCACTACATTTACCACCAACAACATATAGCACCAACACCATCACTTCATTCACCACCAACACCACCACTACATCCACACCAAACACATCAAATACAATATCAATTATCACCACCACCACCACCACCACCATCATCACCATCACAACTCTGACATAATATTCATTCAACACCAACATCACTATTTCTTTCATGTCATTCCATAGCATCGCCTCCAGCAGTAGTAAGAAGCCCCGAGGGAACAACCCCCACCACCT